>RQIL01043680.1:0-14955 GCA_003951145.1 Jimgerdemannia lactiflua | reverse complement strand
GATATGCTATTTTTATTTTATTTATTTTATTTTATTTTATTTTATTTTTTCATATCATGATACTGATACTATGCACAAACCTCAGGGCCCACGAACCATTGATATCGGCCATGTTGAGGGCTCGATGTGCTGCATGTGTGGAACTGGGGGCTGCGTTCTCGAGGAGTGCAAAATCGATGGTTGTGTGAATGCGGTCTGCGTCACGAACGACCAAGTTCCGTGTGCGCCAACTATCGCCGAAGGAACATGGATGTGTCCGCTGCATGATGGCAAGGTCGGCACAGCCCTGCTCTACGATGCCAATCATCACGTCGACATCCAGACCATCGAGCTCGTGTCGTTTTCTGAATGGGAGATGCTTCTGTCAGCGACCAAGACAACCTTTGCATCATACAGTCAGGGGCAAATCCAGTTCACGAATCATTCATTCTCTGGGGAAAACATGCTACATGCGACAGGTGAAAATGTGGATGCAAAGTGGCGACCCGAAGCGAGCAAATGGCTGCTGATACTGACACACACAAATAGCGACGGTGATATGTGGTTTGAGATCGATGAAAATGAAAGACCGTGGGCCACTCCACTCGAGCAATTCATCGGTGCTGTTTTTGATGGTCGGAAAACCTGCAATGTGAATCTGGTGCTGTTTGTCTGTGGTTCGATCATCCACTCGACAGGAACCAACACCAAAACGAAGCTGCGCGAAGAGACCACACGCGTGATTTCTGTGCTGCAAAGGTATGTCTTCCCTCATCCGCCTCCAATCATTTTGACCTTGCGAACCATGTTTAATTAACAACATATATACATTCCTCAGATCCCATATCGGAAAGGTCATCATGTTTACAAATCACAACCTCCAACCTGGTCGAGTTGCTGGCAACATTCTGACAGTGATCGAGCAACATGAGATGTGCGGTGTCCCACTCTCGGATGCTGTGCGCCAGCGTGGCGACATGTCGAGCCCTGTCTGGGTATTGGAAAATGGCGAGGGCACATTCATCCATGGGAACTTGGCGCCATGCTCCAAGCACTCTCGGGCATTTAAGAGCAGTCAAAAGTGTACATCAATCAATCGTGGCAAAGATAGCAAATATGTGGTGGAGGTGGTAGGATGCAAAGCATCTCGCTGTACGTAGAATATACAGGTTTATTGATAGAAATAAAGTGATCACTACTACACTGGTATCATTTTCCGGATCGTGCCTTGGGCTTTGTTCCAGTCTCCAGATTTATAAATTATTTCAACACACATCTCCCACTTTTTCGCCTCGATATCACGAAATATCTGATCGTATTTAGCTGGGTCGGAATTCTTTTGGATCAAGTTTGCTACAAGTTAGTACTGGGATCATGCATACCCACGAACACATACAACTACCAATACACCAACCTTGAGTTTCTTGAATGCAGCCGCATCCATTTCGAACAGGTCATTGCAGACCGCATTCCATCCCACAGCCTCTACAGGTGCTGCGATCTCATCATCCGCCACTGTAAAGGTTACTTTGTAACTGTAGAGAGACAGATATTTAATATTCAGTTCCAAATAATTAATATAATGCAATATGCCGCATACCTGTACAGTTTGTCTCCAGTGTCTCTGTTATGTACAGGACATTTCTTGTCCGCAAGTTTCTTATTGCATGGCTTTTTATTATCACCGAGATGGTTGCATGCTCTGTAAACAACGTCAGAGTTGTCGATATCTCTCATGATAACTGTGGCCTTTGCATGCACACGTCTGGCATCACACATGGCTGCATCAACAGCCTCCACCAAGGTCATTGCCATGTACTCGGTTGCTCCCACATGGTGGTCAACATGTCGAGCAGCACCCTCATGCTCATACCACTCTTTCAGTTCGGTGGCATCACTGACAATGGGATCCAACAATATATATGAACTGCTGGCCGGCGTCAGGCCTAGGTCTGGACAAGACGGTGTATATTAACATCTGCCCAAAAAATATTTAGGATTATGAAACAATGCACTCACATCCTAGATGTTCTCTCACATCCATGCCACACAGCAAAATGGCTTGACCGACTTCTCCAGTGAAACCTGTCGCCCTGTCACTCCAAAGTGTCACCTTGAATGTGATGCTGGTGTCTTTGTCTGCAATAAAAAAGTCCAAGCGTGTGTACTGTATTGGACAGGATTAGTATCGAGAGATCTGCACTTGTACAATCGAATAGTAATAAAATATACATACCGCAAACCCCTTGACGCTTGCTCCAGTAGCAATGGGGTTTTTCTGAGTAATAATCCCTATGACATCTATTATTGTCATCAATTGTCAATACTGCATACACAATGATTCTCAATCCGAAACAATATAATTACACTTACTTGTGGCCTTTTGTCCAGCACGTAATTCCCCAAGTGTGGTCAGCTGGGCTAGTCTGGATACCGTGTTACCCAAAACCTTAAAGCTTGTCGCATCACATACAAGATATTCACGTCGTTTACCCGCTGAAGATGTCACCTTTAGGTTTTCAATATGGCACTGTTTCCCACGGGGGGCACCATCTAGTATTTGAGCAGTACCCCTGTATGCTCTGAGAGTGACGATTGCACCCCCTGCATCCTGGCAGACTGCCTCAAGAAACCTTGAATCACCTTGTGTCGTTTGGGTGCCAGTAGCATGGGGCAGATCATGTACTTTCAATATTAAAATATGTTCAAGCTTACAGGTGCTGTCAGAACATAAAGAGGTTAGTCATCCACTCATTCCGGTCATAGATACGACATCGAAAATGTATGTTTCATAACATACAAATCAACAGGTGGGTTCTTGACACTATCAACCCTCATTGTAGAAGGGGCTGGTTTATCGCCAGCTTCATCACTAGCACCATCTTCCATCTCAGTCTCGGATCCAGAATCAGGTGAACGTTTACGTTGCTGGCGTTTGGCAGACTCGGTATCTGATTCATCCTGATCACCATGACGCCGTTTCGTACCCTTAGGGGCTCCGATGGTTTCTTTCAGCAGTTTGTCGGTTATTTTGTATGACTCTACAAGTATGCTAATGTAAAGGTACGCAATCAGTACATGCATCGTCAGGATTACATGTCTCGAACATCTTGCACTCACCCCTCCGTCACAGGACGTTTGTATTTTTCAATCTGGATGACCATATAATCCTTCAATGGAGTCTTCGTTTTTTTAATTTTGGCTGTATGCGATATCAAATTAATGAGTATATTACTGTTCAGGGTTTTCCTGAATTATTGTTTTGGGATTTTGCATACCTGTTATCCGGACTGTCCCATCGGACACAGATCCTTGATAGTAGTCCTTGCCATCGGATTTGACATCCAGTACTTGCAAAACTGGATTTGCTACTGGAGGAGTGGCTCCTTGATTGTATTTCACAATGAATCCAGCAGTCAGTTTCGACATGGTTATGAGACTGGAGTTGATAGTGGACCTGGACCCCTCCTTTTATATCTAACAGATTGTATAATCAAGATAATTTATTGTGACTTTTTGGGTGGTTCAATGCTATCAACCTGCTCAAAACACTCTCTTATTTTTTCTCTAATCTGCGAGCGATAATCTGGTTCCGGGAATCGTGGGATAAAGTTAACCCGCAGGAGTTTAAACGGTAAAATACCACACATAGTCCATTTCTGCTCATCATACAATGGTGAATCTTCGATTCTGATGTCGGATTCTGATGTAATATGAGGTTTAAGCACAATAAAGGCCAGTGATGTTAACATCTCACCCTTATTGACTGCACTCAACATATCGTTGATCTGCCTATTACTAGCTACCCCATAGTCAATGTCCTGGCTGTCACCGCTTTTCTGGAGTACATACAATACCCCCCATGCCTGCGGTGCTATTGTTGCACTCATGCTCAAATCCGTCTTATTGGCATGAAAGGTCACGTTGTATCCTGGGGCACTGCCGAGCTTGTCTTTTCCACATATCCGAAAGAGAGCATCGACAAATATACACCGCTGAGCTAGCCCCTCGGTGGCGACCAGTCCGCCCAACACCTGTGGCACATATTGTTTGGGAATGACATCTCTGGGGATACGCCGCAGTGGACATTTAATCTCGAATAAAACTATCTCTGGTTGTGCCCTCGCCCGTCGACCACTTGATGCGAACCTTGTCCACTGTATGCCATCAGATACACACCACACAACTGCAATGCCGTCGGGTGAATACCGGAAATTTGGCATTTCCTCATCTTGAATACAGATGTTGCAGCAGTCCACAACACATCCGAACCACCAGCTGATGTATTTCCGGACAACTTGCTCGAATATATTTCCCCATCCACAGGCTGGTGGATATTCCTGTGTGCGGGCACCTCGACGCATATCAATTATGTCCCGTATGAGCTGTGTGGACGTCTTGTACGGATTCACGCCAAACAGTGATCTTAGATTAGATCCTCCAACAGTATACCCCATGAGCGCATGCCATTCTGGCTGGTGCTGTCTGATCTTGCTGTGTTTCGTCTGGAACTCCTTGACTTTCTGCACAAGCTCTTTGAATGTGGCCATGTTACCCTCAAAAATAAAACAACATGCTGTCTTTTATAACCGTTTTCAAATATATTTATTCAAGAGTCCGGTTGACTGATGTGACACTATATTGTACAACCATCACCTCCTGTTCTACAACTGCTTTGGCAGTACATGTGATTCGATATCGATTGGCCTCCAACTGTCTTAATGTCACAATTATATCTTCTGCCACAAACATGTCTATACTGCATTGGCCATCTGATATACGCACTACATCAGTCCTGCTAGTGGCTGCAATAGTGCCTTCGACCGCACTATAGACGGTCTCTCCCTGTACAATGGGAGTCTCCAGAAGCGTCTGTAATAATGTCACTGCCATTACTTCTTGGTAACGTGCCTTCTTTCTTTCCTGTATGGCGTACCACTGCTGCAGTGCATCACTCTCGGATGTTCTGAGTCCCTGCTCAACCCAGCTATTGTCTAGAATATATAGCTCATACCGTGCATGGTATATCCTGGGATCGGCATTACTGATGGCTAGAATCGTGCCATCTGTAACTGCCAGATTGATTGCTTGCTGCCCCCAGAACGTCACCGAAATGGCATGACAGCTCGCATCAACTATCTTGATTTTACGCAGAACAGTCATACGGCCACTGGCAATGACATCACCGACCTTGCCAACATCTACAACAATGCCAAGAATATCGACAGGTCTCCCCTCTCTAATATCTCAAATAGGGACGAAGGAATACGCTATCTGCAGTATATCACTTGTGACGATCTGCGCATCATCACCCATACTCAATTGCCACTGACCGGATTTACACACGAGCCTTGCACCAGTGATATAGTGACAGGATCCCGGAACCAGTTTTTCGAAGTCCTTTTTCGCGTTTTTTCCAAAAACACGCAGCTTAATGATTTCCTGCTAATAATAAAGTTCATTCAACAAATGAAATAAAAACCAACGTAACAACCTGCAAAAACAAAATAGTTTACTCACATCTGAATCACGAATAGTTGCGTAAAACCCATCCCGGGCGAATGGAGACCGGCTAATGACCAAAACATGCACAGTAATACCAGATGAATATTTGACTAGGTCACGGATCAGTGTTATCTTCTGCCTCTTGTTCTGACTGCCCGCTTCATCTGATGGTGGCCGTTTTTTTGATCTCTGATTTTCAATGATTTCGAATGTATGTATCTCAAGCCATCTGGGTCTACAAAAATCCAATCCCAAGAATAAGTTTATCATGTCAATCCTGCTGAATAACCGAATGGTTAACAACTTACTGATTTTTTACAATAAGACGACTGTAACCATGTATACGGATGACATCTCCCAGGGTTATATCGAAGTGCTCCTGGGATATTGCTGGATGAATGTTAATCAACCAGCATGGATCGAATACTGTCGAATAAACACAAACATACCGAACATGGTTCCACTGCCATTGCACACAGTATTGGCATCCACTGGAATATCTGCATATCTCGACGTTCCATTCAGGGCAACATGTTCGATTTCTTCCACTTTCAAAACGATATCAGGACGTAGCTCGGCACCTTCAAAAAAGCCCGCAACAAACCCTGCTGTGAGGGGGCCATCTGGCAGTGTAGGGTGTTCAGGTTTTTCATCCTCAATATACACCGGATTGTCGACCATTGTGCCAGGATTCTCAAGCAGTTCATATTCATCTATTATGAAAAAACTGTATAACATATCAACCAACCTGTGATAAACACTGCCAGCAATAATGGTCACAGAATCCACTTACAGAGAGCCATCGATCACTATACGATCGTATTTTTTGATACAGACGATAGCATTTTGGAAATCACCAGGCGTGCATGCTCCTGCTGTTGGATAGAGGTTAAAGATCAGTTTGGAGTTATTACATTCAAAGGCATCTTAATACAATTAAAAATACCATGCATATAATGAATGCCATCCGAGACAGCCAAGCTGTAATGTAAAGGGATCATTTCAGATACGATTGCTCTTTCGTTTTCGTTTGTTCAGTGTACAATCCTACTTACACTGAGCGTTTGTCTGGGTTTGTTTTAATAATCAAAATCTGCAATATAGGTAACTGTGTCCCTCCATCGCTATTTGTATAGAACTTCTTCATGGCATTTGTATCAAATAAAATCAAAAAAGAAAAATACAGCAGACGAGAGCTGCTGATATTATATAGGAATCCGGTGATGTCATCATGGGTATAGACTGTTGGTTTTTTTGTATGTGTAAAAATCACAGGGACAGTCATGCCGCACCACTTTCAAATATGTATAGTATATATAGGCAAAAGTGATGGTTTGCAGGTCCTACACGTGAATTTGCTGTTTTAAACCGAGACCAAAAATTCACAGTCCCGGACACATGAATTTTCCCACGACCGTATCCTCTGGGATGCGCCCGTGGGAAAATGCACGTGCCTGATGGACATGGAGTATATATATTTAAAGGATATCAGGAAATGGTCCTTATGCAGATTTCTCCAACATGGATTTCCATCTGTCTGATCATCCACCTCAAGTGATGTCGAAGCTGGACCTCTACCTGTCCGAGCGACAGCAGGGCAACATTCTGAGCAGTGAGCAGCTCGATGTGCTATATCTTGTGGTAGAACAGGGAAGCAGTGTGTTCTATACTGGCTCTGCAGGTATATTATCTGCAAACATCCATTCATCTGGCATCGACATTATCTAAAATAGCCACGATCATTTACAGGGACGGGAAAGTCCTTTCTGACAAACCTGATTATCCAGCGACTTAGAGAAAGGTTCAAGACACAGTTAGTAGCAAAATATGGAGAATTCTGGGCAGAACATAAGTGGAGGGATTCGTTTGCCGTCACTGCATGGCAGCTATAAATATTGGGGGACAGACACTGCACAGCTGGGCTGGGATCGGGTTGGGCAGTGACTCAGCAGAGGTGCTTGCCAAACGGGTCAGTGGGACTTCACGAAGGCGGTGGGAAGATGTCCAGGTTCTCATCATCGATGAGATATCAATGGTGCACAGAGACCTGTTCGCGAAGCTTGAATATATTGCTCGGAAGGTTCGGGGCAAGGCTGAACCATGGGGCGGTATTCAGCTGGTGGTTGCAGGTGACTTTTACCAGCTCCCGCCAGTAGACCGAAATCCCCGAGCTGCAATTTTTGCATTCCAGTCTGAGAAATGGGCCACATCCTTTTCAGCTCAGATAACTCTTAAAATGATATATAGACAGAACGAGCCTGAGTATATCCGACTTCTGAATGATGTTCGAGTTGGTAGACTCTCGGCAGAGTCAGAACAGACTTTGAAGAAACTGGTGCGTCCCCTGGAGATGCCGGCGGGTATGATGCCAGTCCTGCTGTAGGTAGCATTTCCTAGCATAATATGTTTTGTGATAAAACGTGCACTAAAAATAGCCACAGCTTTGCCACCAATGCCCAGGTTGATGCATACAATCTAGCTACACTCGAGGGCCTGGAAGGCAACCAGCACACATATGAGGCCCTAGACACAGGCCATGACTCCCTGATCAATAATTACTGTCGGTATGAGAAAACAATGCATCTAAAAATAGGTGCACAGGTGATGTTGCTCAAAAACATGAGTGGCTCGCTTGTGAATGGGAGTATGGGCAAGATCATTGGATTCCGATCTTATGGAGATGGCCGCCAGAAGTTGCCAATGGTTCGGTTTGATAATGAAGAGACCCAGACAATTGGCCAAGAGTTGTGGGAACACAAAGTCGGAGGTATGTAGTATTCGCACCCTTTGCATAAGAGGGAGGAGCTAGCTATTGATATTTCATCATTCATTTCATTAGATAAACAGGTAGCATCTCGTGTCCAGTTGCCACTAAGGTTGGCCTGGGCACTGTCGATACACAAGTCCCAGGGCCAGACTATCAAGTATCTTTGTGTGGATATCGGAAAATCCTTTGCACCAGGAATGGTGTATGTTGCTCTTTCACGAGGGACACACTTGGCTGGAATTGAGTGTCGGAACCTTGATATTTCCAAAATAACAGCACATCCAGATGTTATTAAATTTTACAAAACTCTGAGGGCATAATGTATGCTCAATATTTATTTGAATGCCATATTTTACAAATCTGCATGCTCACTGTTGGTCCCACCCCCTTGTTCATTGCATTGTATATCATCATCTGTCTCTCGGCATCGCTGTCCAGTACATTGTATGCAGCAATGAGGTCTTGTGGGGTGCGATACCTTGCTGCTATCATGAGGGCTTCGGCACCTGATACACCACGCACTGTTGCAAGCATTGATGCAAACACGTCGCAGAGGGTGGTATTGCCAGACCTGCTGTTCAGTATGCTGTATGATTGGTATGTGACAAGGTGTGGGGTCATGAGGTGTTTTCTAAGTGCGATAAAGGTCGTGCGGTCAATGTGTTCATCTGGAATACCCTGCAATGTCTGTGTCTCGAGTGCCTTGTGTGCCTTGTGCAGTTCTGCGAGATAGCAGATGGTGTGGTCAAGAGATTTGGTACGCTTGACAAAGAATCTATCCACGACCTGTGTGGTGGATATAGCAGTTGTAATCGTCTGTAGGTTGGGCGAGGCAAACTCCTCGATGATATACATAACTTGAGCAGCACCGAAATGCAGTATTCGAGCCTTCTGCTCAGCAAAACGGCCATCCTTGATGCTGGCAACCAGGTCGTCCATGCGCTTTCGCTCGATGATATAGTCTAGCACCAACTCCATCCCATCGTCGTGTCGACGTGCCACCCACAGTACATCTCCAAGCTTCAGGTCACGTGTCTCTACAGCAACACCAAGCCTGTGCAGTTGCTTCGAAATGTAATCACGGTCATTGATCCCCTTGATTTCACGCACATCCACAATGAGCACTATGTCGAATGTGCCTGGCTGAAATACTATAGGGGTGATGGGTGGGAATGATGGTGGCATGGATTCCACCTCCTCCTCGTCGATCTCAGCATGCTGCATGGCCAAACGGTGTGCAAGAGGTTTTCCAGCATCGGTCAGGGAATAGGTTGCAGTGTCTTTGTTATAATCAACAAGGCTCTTTGATGTGAGAGTTCTCATCCCAGGCCATGGTTTGCCATTGCAGTATGGTTGTGCAAGTATCGTGATTGCAGCCTTGGATAGTGTAGTAGTTGCACCATCAAGAGCTATCAGGAGTGCACAGGCACCAGAGCCCTTCATTGGAGTGTATGGTTTGGGCACGGATACTTGCTGGTCATTGCGTGGGGTGAGCCGCTTTTCCAATTCATGAAAGATCGCAGGTCCGATCCCCTTGATTTTGCGTGCCTCGGCATTATAGGAAAACCATGTTTTGGATCCCCGAGCTTTTGCAGTGCGTCGAAGGGCTGCTATGCAGTCCAGATAGGGTTTGTTCCGTATGAGTGGCATGCTGAGTTTGTTAGACATGTCACAAACACGACTATTTAAATACCAGTGAGTTCCATTCCAAATTTACAGCAGTCAAACATGCCCCCCTTACATATTGAAGATGACAGGAATCTCCCTTCACAACCACCAAGATCCATCCCACCCAAACCAAAATGCAGAATCGTTGGTCTACATCCTACTGAAGAAACCCGCCGAAATGAAAACGGTCTATTGACCTATACACTCCAAGAGGGTACCTTTCAAGTGGTGTGTGAGACCCCTATCACAATTCAACCAAACAGACTTGTCAACATTGAATCAACTATTGCCATTCGCATCCAAAGTACAAAAGCTATACTGAAACAGCCCAGAATATTTCGATATCGGCGTATTATTAATATACGGGAAGTTAAATTTTCAAAATCGTATAATGGTGAGTTTACTGTAAAATTGTGTGGTAGGGAGACAGTGACAGTCCCTGCTGGTTACTGTATTGCAGAAATTACAGTAAAAACAGCCAAGTCTAAACGTAAGTAAATCGTTATTCTAATCTGTCACCTTAAGATAAAATACACCAATAGTATTTATTTATCTTGGTATCACACCAATATCTAGGAAAGAAGAGAACGGAAAAGGTTTATTCAAAAGAAGAGAGCATACGAGGTTTATTCGAAAGAGGCAGGTTATGGCCCCATAGTACATTGAACTGTGAAGCCTGTAAAGTTGGAAACCTTCTTAAAGGATGTCATATCCACTAGTATATTGATATATATCTACAGAGCTATGGATATTCAGCTCTTCCACATGTATATACGTTTAGCTCTTGGAACCTTGAAATGCCTGACATCAGATAAATATTTTTCCAGCCTTACACGGTGTTGCTGATCCATCCTTTTTGCACTGAACACAACACCTTCTAATATTGATGCAGCCCAGAAAGCAGTTACGATGCTCATATCAGGGCAGATAGATTCTGTGTTATCAGTGTGTGCAAAATATCGCATTCCATCCAAAGTCTTATTTTAAAAAGCACCCTTTGCAGAGTCCAGTTTTCAAGTGTAGTTCCCTGTTAGAGTATGGCATCACGTTATTTAGATACTTGAATAAACAGAATGCATAACACTTCACATAATATGCATACACTTCATTACTTGTGTATAGTGGCGCACAACACTTCGAACATGAGAGTTCAGTTCAGATTTTCTTTGCAGGTTCATCCTCTCCTGTATCTTTCCGTTGTCGCTTTTTATTGTGGTAGCCAACCTCCTCTTCGACATGTATGTGTTCGAAATCCATGAGCAAAAGAGACTAAGCCAGTGCAGTGGGCGATGGCTGTTTAAATGTCTGATCGTGACTTGCCTTTCTGTACATGGCTATAAAGGATGGAATGCAAGCGACGGGGGAATCTGACTTTTTGACAGAATGGTTCTCTCATTCAGACTCATCTTGGTGCTTGTGTGGCTGCTCACTTCAGCCAGTTTTGCTGAAAAAAAGCCCTGCTATAGTGAGCCGGCAGCACAAGGTGGATGAACAAAAGGCTTTAGGTATGTTAGATGTACCTGGTTTAGAGGGGAGTGATATAATGTTCTTACAGTCATATTTTATTTTCAGCAACAATAGATAGCTATGAACAGAAAGGGGGGTGCTACAAAGACGCAATGAATGCTATGATAACAGACTGTGAAAGTATCCTCACAGATGAGGATAAGAGAGCTGCATGTCAGTATCGAAATATTATCCTGTTCGTGTATGCTACTGCCACCCACATTAACACGATTTATCATTACACATCTCAGTTGGAATCAAGCTGCTTGGGTGCGACAGATTGAGCATGCAGGCAGATATACCATGGGAATGCCGGTCATGGATATTCAGCAGCGTGGTTTCGGATAAAAAGGCCTGCCTCAAGAGAATTGGTGCGGATCCAATCCTGGCAGGGATGTATACACAGCATACAACAAACTCGCACACTGTGTGTTATTTCCATAAGCAGTTCGAGATAGCTAAAACACTGCAAGCCCTGACCAAAGGACTTGTGAACAATCTGACACAAAAGACGGAGGAGCTGACCGATGCACAGCAGAAACTTGGTAGCACAATCGATGCCACTCATACAAAGGTTTCGCAGCTGGAGAATCGCACAACTGATGCACTGGATGTACTTGGGGCAAAGGTTGCCAAGCATGTTGAAATAGTTGACAGAACACTCCACAAGACTGTGGAGGCTGTGGCCAATGCCACTGAGAGGACAAATGCACTCATTGAACAAAAGTATACCGAGATTCTTGAGTCGGCGAAGAGCTGGATACCTTCATGGGCCACAGGGGTCATCGCAATTCTCCAGACAGCAACAGGTCTGAATTACATTGCAACAGTGTCCTTGCTTGCAGTCATGATCATTGTTGCAGGGATAATATGGAGCTTTGAGCTGAACAGAAAATGGAAACTGGCAGTTATTGGTATTGGGTTAATTGTATATTTTGGAGCTTGAAATTTTCAAGCTATGCTGACACATTGTCAGGCTATTATGATAGTTCGCATTGAACTGCGTTGGCATTGGGGGTTGTAGTGTATTGGGTATATTAATCTATTATTACTGTACCATGGAGAGATCGTGCAAGCGCAGATTCCCTCCAAACAGAGATATTGAAGATGTATGGTAGATTCGGGTACAATAAATTATGAAATTCAAAAAAACAGATTGGTAATGTATATCCATGCTTGAGAAGAATTCGGGCGATGTTGTGAGTATTGCAAGCAGACAGGAGACGGCACGGTAAAGGGCAGTCCTGGGGAACAGTGCCGTAACTACAGCTGGCCCATCCGAATCCGAGTGCTCCATGATCTGCGCAGCCCCATGTCCACACCTGTACAGCAGACGAAATTGTGTGAGGCCTCTGACAGCATGTTGCAAACGAAACTACAAATTTTTACACACCCTACCACTGGTGTCGATAGCTGCACAGTGTTCTGGGCATCCACAATGTCTGTATCTATGGCTAGGGCCTTAGCTGTAGAACCCCGGTGCACATAGACCGTACCGCTGGTTGTTTTTCTGACCGGAAGTGCATTGATTGAGAACATTGCGCGTGTATGTTGAGTCATTGCCAAGATGATGACGACATCTTTAATGCGTATGCCCATGCCAATCGTGGCGTGGGGCTGATCGAGACATTGGTCCGATCTAAGTGGGGGTGAGGAGAAAGTGAGAGAGCTAGAATCAATGTAGGTTGTCGGTGAGGATCAAATGCATCCACAAACTAAAACCTCTCATCGTCCTCCTACTTCTGATATAGCCATCAAAGTAACACCCTAGCCCACCTTCTTTAGAACACATATTGCCATCTCCCCACTACTCTTGTAGTCGACCACCAGTGCATAGTACGCGTTGTTCTTTCTCTTCCCCGCACTATCGCACTCGCCACACCGGCGCCCTCTTCCCACACATTCTCTACAAACAACATGTTCAACGATGTCCTTGGTGGCATCAGCAGCAGGATCATCAGCGTCAAGTTCTCTTAAACGTCCAATTGATCGTACTGCAACTCCCCCGTACCCACGAACGGGGCTGGGTCGTCGGAGGGCGTGGAAGCGTTCAATGCTGAATAACCACGCTGCCGCCGAATCGTTATGGCTGGTACCTGGTGCCAATGAGGGGTGGGCTGAACGACGAAGGCATAGGCTGGCCGTAGTAGTCCCTGTTTGAGTGCTGCTGGGATGATGGCTGGTATTTGCTTGCTCGCCATGACTGGGATATCGGCAGGTACTGATCCATAGCTGACCCGTTGTAGTAATCTTCGCGACCCTGTGACATGCTCGGCCAGCTCCGTGCTTTACTCAATAGTAGTGGAGTGTACCTGATCACGTGGTCGGCAGCAGCTGAAAAAGCGACCATCATGGGGACGACGACCTGCTATAGTCTAGCCGTAAGGCTGAAGGTTTTCCGCTTGGAGCCGGTGAATATCAGGGCTGGATCACCAGTGAAGAAGCTAGTGGGCGAATTGGTGGAGGACAATGCATTCAAGGAGGCGTTCGCGAGAGATATTGATGAGTTGTGATGGTGCTTCGAGGCCGGCCGCTTGGTGCTGAGGACGAGACTGAGGTCTGCGGCTGTGGTCTGACCCACGGCAGGCGGGATGAGAACGCCAATGCCTGCGTGCACGACGACCTGTCCCTGTCCTGTTCCCTATCACAGCTCTTTGGCATCAACACTGGTGCGCTGGTAACATCGAACGCTAAGATCGTGTTCTGGTGCGCCCTGTGACTAGTTCCAGCCTCGTTCCTATTACTGTTGCTTGGGCCTCCTGTCTACATCAGCAATCGACGTCGACCCACCTGTAGGGACATTGGCCATTTGCTCTCCTTTACATGTTTGCCAGATACTCACCCACCGAAGTCTTCACCACCAGCACAATACCCAACAGGCTCGAGATCACATCCTGTTCCTCGTCCATCTGCACGCACTCCATCGCATCCGCTGACATCCGATGGCGATGATGGTGATACTTGTGGGGCGAATCCGGATATCCTGTGTCCGTTTCTAGGCCACGGAGTCGATCTCACCCATCTTGCCCACCATCTGCCAGGTCCATGCTTTACTCCCAAAATTAGCCCCGTACCCAGAGTGCTCTGCTAACTGCTGCTCGAGCTGCTCGAGCTGCTGAAAGCGTGCAACATGCTGCGCCTGCTGTGCGTGGTGGGCCTCTTTTTAGCTGGACCCATGATATTGGTGTTGCTGGACGTCGTGGAGGAGGTCGAGGTTAGAAGCAGCACGTGTAACTGGGGGTGTTGGGTAGGTTTGGGCGGTTGACAGAGACACGAGAATCGAGGACGTGGAGAAGCGTCTGGATACCTGGGTTTTCGGTGTTGCACCTATGGATATTATTGTGAATGGCATGATCAAGTCATCGTTGGTAAAAATAATGGTGAGGATCATTGAGCCAAAAAAAAAAAAAAGGTACACCACACCTACTGTCCATCACAGAGCATGGTCTAGGCTTGTAAAAATGGGACCATCTGAGGTTGCATCGGCGGGGGGGTGTGTGGAAGGAGGAGGGGACGAAGAGGTCGTCCTG
>RQIL01043669.1:0-14962 GCA_003951145.1 Jimgerdemannia lactiflua | reverse complement strand
TTTTCTCGTATAGCTTGGCAATCTTTTCATTAAACTGAAAGTACGTCCTCGTCGTCGAAATAATGTTCCAGGAGCTACGTGGCATTCTGGGCAGACAAAAACACTAATGGGTGGGAGAAGCAGACGGTGTACAGAATTGCGACGCAGTGTCACGTTTGAATTTTGGGAAAAACGCTGAAGCCCACTGTGTCTAAAACCGTAAATAGCATCCTTGGTGAACATATTTGCACATGGTACCCCCACGCCCAAAGCCGAGAAGGAAGGAGTGTCGACAGGTGGCGAAATCGATGGAGAGAGATCTCGATAATCAAGTATATCGCTCGCCCCTCTGGCCTCAGCTCAACCAGTCTCGCCTCGTCGGCCGCACCGCAGCCCGCAACGACCACCATTCGACCTGCTAAAGCGAGAAAGCTGGCAAAAAAGGAGCAAGAGAGGAAAATTGAGACCATGGACAAAATGGCGCAGACGCATATTGAACGGGAAGACCACCCTGTCGTCTTCGCCAGGAGGCCAGCGTCCGTCGGACAAGAGGCGGCGCGTGACCATGAACAAAGTCGATGGTCGAGCACAATTGCGTAAGGAATATCGATAAAAATCCACTCGAGTGGTCGGTTTTTCGCCAACAATCAATCAAATACTGCAAGGGAATCCAACGAACTAGCATGCAATCGCGATGATTATCGCGGCCATAACAACAACCTCTATCACAGTCAATCTGGCCAAATATCACAGGGAAAAAAAAGAAAAAGAAAAAAGGTGGGAACAATGTAATAATAGTATTATTATACACAATACAACCAACACACATTATCCCACAAACTCCCCTCATCTACGCACACCACAGAACCCACATGATGTAAAGCCCACCCTCCTCTTCCTCTCAGTCGGTCGCCGACTTCCTCCTCTCCAGCGTAATCACATGCGTCTCCAACGACGTCAGAATATGGTCCCAGGAGATGAAGATCTCCGACAGAGTGTTGATCTAGGACGGCAGAGAGGCGTAGTAGATGTTAAGGAAATAATGGCGCAAGCGATGGTTTCAAATCCGCGATATATTATTGTAAGAATAATGAGGTCTTATACGCGAGAATAGAGACGCGCAGGGGATCATCTCTCCTTCATCCTTTCCCTCTAAAATAATAGAATTGGACATGAATAGCATAGGGCAACAACAGAATTTAGAAGGATACGACGCCGTTGTAGTTGTTGAGGAGCTGGGACACGCGCGCGGAGAGCTCGATGGACTGAACGGACTGCTCGATGTGGATAGACTCGATGGGCGCCAGCTGCGGGATCAGCGTGGCGATGCCTGGGGGTTACGTGGAGATTGAGAGCCGCGGACACATTGTCACTCAAATAATCCCCGATTCTTACACTTCCATCTCATAAACTAACATGCAAGCGGCCTAATCCTCCCTTCTACAAGGACCTCCATCCGCCTAGACAACCGTCACCGCAACCGGCCTCACCTTGCAGCTCCACGCTGCTGACGACGCCCTCGAGAACCTTGATCTGCTTCAGGTCGTCCGAAAACTGCGTGAGCTCCGCCTCCGCGGCGATCACAATCTCGACCTTGGCCTCGGGCGACAGAATCTCGCGCTCAATCGCCAGCGCCGACACCGCGGGATCGAGGGTTTTGGCGTGGACGTCGTCTGTGCGGAGGAAAATCCCTCATCATAATCAGATCCAAATATAATAAATGAAGAACCGCGCGGCAAATAGTTCCATCTCCAAAACGGGCATGCACGCACATTTCTCCAGGAAATCGAGGATGTACTTGCGATCCCGGAGCGTGGTGGACAGATGGCGACGCACGGTGTCCACCCGCTGCAGGAGGGCATCCTTGGCGGTGGCGGTCCCCTTGGCGGTGCCGAGCAGCTGTTCGAGGTGACGGAGGCGAGAGTCCAGGGCCGAGAGGGAGGTGTCGACTTCGGTCATGGTTTGCGGGACGAGGAACAGGTGGCTGGTGCATATATGGACCGAAGGTAGGTGACGTCATATAGCAACTGTGACTTTCATTATTGCTGGTTTTACTTATTTAGAACTGGTCAGACTATAGTCGGCAGCGAGCTCAAAGTCTTTAGAGAAAAGAAGAAAAAAAAAGGAAAAGGAAAAATGCGTGTTGGCAGTGTAAGGGAAAAGATAACGTAAAAACCTTATACCTCATGCATCCATCACACGCGATTCTGTATGAAGATCAAGAAGGGGACGCGGGACATAAGAAAGGTTAAATGCTTGCGTGTTTAATCGGCGAGGAATACGAGCGTGACAAATAGCGAAGGGTGTTGTAGGGAGGTAGTGTAGTGGTGGTCGAGCCAAATTTTATTACAAATAGATTGGCGTAGTATCAGCGATGTCATCAGCATTGCAAAGGGCCGAGGCCGTCTTTAATAACGAACCACATTGCCATAGGTACATCATAAAATCGACAGGTACAAGAACAGTTTTACTCCAAGAACGCTCTCAATCTCTCGTTGATCACTTTGTAATTCGTGATGGCAATCCCATGCCCCCCGCGTTCAATGGTCACAATCTCGGCATGTGGCACATACTCCTTCAACGTGGCGGAATATTTATACGGCACCGTGCTGTCCTGGTCTCCCCAGAACACCAGCACGGGCCTCTTGGGATCCTCCCCGACGCGTTGGTACCTCTCGTCGAACCCGAAGAGTGGGAAATCTGTGATGGTCCCGATGAACGCACGGAAGAAACCCGGGTGGTGCAGGATCTCGGAGATGACGATTTCGCTGATCAGCTTTACAGCGTCGTGTATCTTTTGGTCGTAGTGAGTGGTGTCCGGGTAGTCGGCGAGCAAGTGCCCCCTGGCGCCGCGGACGACGAGCGGGCGGACAAACGAGCTGGTGGCGAGCTGGCCGACGAACGGAATAGAGACGATACGACCGATAACGGGGAAGTCGGTTTTGGTCATGAGGCCGGCGGGGGCGATGAGAACAAGCTGTTTGACGAGCTCCGGGTAGAAACGGGTGAAGGAAGTGGCAATGGCGCCGCCCATGGAGAGGCCGACTAGCGTGAAAGGCTCGCGGTCCCAGCCTACCTTCTGGAGGAGCTGTGCGAGCTGCGAGATATAGAGGTGTAGTAGCGCATAGTGCCGCCGGGAAGGGTCAAGTCGTGGCCTCCTGGGTAAAAGGTTGGCGGGTAGGGAAGGGAGGCGTCATTCTCAACGGTGCGCAAGGAACCGAGAGGCTTCCTCGCGTCCGGAATAATTGCATAGAGGACAGCGATAAGGGCTGTCGCGATGGTCAGAGATCGAATAAAGAGGGACATGATTTTAGCTACAGGGTGTGAGAACATTTGCCGCGGCGTTTTATAGAAACCTATCCATCCGGTGTCCATGTGAAAATTCACGTTGTTTCATGTGTCATTTCAAGCTATCAGGTGGTCCCTAGTATTTTGTTTTTTTTATTTTATTAAGATATAAGAGGGGTATTTATACATTATTTCGTGCCAAGAGTTAGTTGCAAAATCTATGTTGTTACATGTGAGAGATTGCAATGTCAATCACATAAAGGAGCATTGCATGCCACCTAAGCAAGCAAAGGAGTGTTACATGACATCAAACAAGCAAAAGAGCATTGCACCAAGCAAAGGAGCGAAGAGAAAGAAAAGACGATATGAATGGAGAATTGGCCATCAATAGGAAACACCGAAAATACCCAAACCTATCAAAAAAAAAAATTTATTCTCAAATCCAACCTCTGGCCGAAACAATAAGATCCCCAATTTCTAAGACGCGGTGTTTTCCGCTACAATCAGAAACAAAGGTAAAGTCCTAAAACAAATTGTTCATGTTTCTGTGGCGACGGCCCCCTTGGTATTTTTATACCCATTCAAGAGCCGCCGTCACATGGTCATCGGTCCATCCCGCAGTGTTCTCTTCGCCTCCCTCGCGACCTCTTCGACATGGTGTCCACCATGATTCTCGGTAAAAGATACATATCGCGTCTCTGTTGTAATCTGATCATTTTTGAGTTTTTAATGCTTGTTTGTTATTGCGAATTGTTTTTGGAAGGGTGCGTGATTAAGGGTGGTGGTGGTGGTGGTGGTGGATGACCAAAAACTCAGTTGTTCCTCCTGCCGCCTTGGGCGCGGCCACGTACGCTGTTACCCAGACCATTGTTGAAGTTGTTGCGTCCACCCGTCCTCTGTTGGAAGGCACGCTGACCGCCGGACTGACCACGCTGTTGCGGATTTTGGCCTATGGTATTGTCACATTGGTGTGTGAGTAATGAAAATCAGTCAGAACGAGAAAGACTAAATGCTTATATCCCGCAATTCCCACAAAACGCATAAATAGCATCGAGTACAACATCCTCCAGTACTCACCCCTTTCACCCTTGCCCTTCTCCTTCCTCTCAGGCTTGTTCTCGAGCGTCTTCTGCTCGAGCAACCGCTCGTTCTGCTCCACCAGCGCCGCGGCTTTGTCCGCAAACTGTAACGACAGTACCTGCACCCGCGACGCCTCGACCTGGTGCAGAACAACGCATTGCTTGATCTGGTCCAGGGAGGCCGCGATCTCTTCGTTCCAGATCATCTTGGCCACGATCGCCGCCACGTTATTTAGCGGCAAGTCAAACATGCTCGAGAGCTGCTGGAGGCCGAGAGTCGTATAGTACGACGAGTAGGTGAAGAGGTAGGTGCGGAGGCCTTCCTCTTGAATTTTCCTGTAGGACGGCGATGAGAGAATAAAGGTCATACATTCATTCATTAAAAATCGAAATAAGGCAGCGCAAAACAAGAAGTAAAGAAATCCAAAGAATACCTGGCTAACATGTCCTTAATCTGCTGCTGTTCGGGCATCAGGTCCCAGATCTTGATCGCCATGATCAGCTCCCTCGACTTCTTCCATTCCCCAGCTGCGAGCGATTTCGCCGCACCCATGATATGGTCCCTGGTGTTCTCAGGTGGCCCGGAGAACACTTGCCTCTCGTTATACTCGAGAAGCCTCCGGAAGGGTTTGGAGATGACCTTCTTCTTAGCGTCGGGTCCCGCAGCGGCCATGGACGGGATCTCGAGCAGCATGGAGCAAGTGAGGTAGACGCACTCGAGGAGCTCAAGGTTGATATGCATGTGGAAGGGGAGCTGACGCTGGCGGTCGAGCTTCTCCTGCTCGGGGGGCAACTGAGCATAGCGCTGCAGTTGTAGGCCCTGGGCGAGTAGTTCCTTGGGGCGCCCGGAGCCGGAGATTTCCTGCAGGCAGGACTGGGCCTCCTTAATCATGCCCTCGCGGAAAGCGCAGAGGCCAACCTGAACCATGGTGCGGTTGTGAAGGATCTGGGTGGCGACGTCAGCCTGGTGGATGGACTCCTGGAGATGGGACATTAGAAGCATGTCGCGTGCCTTGTAGAAGCGGTTATGCAGGGCGTGGTGGTAGATGTGGCAGAGCATAGCGCGGGTGCGGAGAAGGGAAACATTTTGTTTATAAAGGTAAACGCAGAGGTTGTGGATCAGCTCCGAGGGGTCCTCGTAGAAGGTGATCTTGGAAAACACAGATTCGGGGAGGGCAACCTTGACGGCCTCTTCGACTTGTTTGATGACTGGGTCAGGCTGTAAAAATAGTAGACCGGTAACATCGTGAGCATGCAAAGCTCGGACCCGTAAACAAAGTTGCGTTGCCCCTCAAACGTCAAGCATGGCTTTCCATACCTTGTAGTATACATGCTCCAACCTCCTCATCACCACCCGACACGTGCTCTCCTCCATACCATGCATCTCGAAGTACGCCTGCGCTCTAACGATCACGGTATACAACCCGGTCTCATCCTTCAATCGGTCAACATACTCAGTGGTATGCGGATCAATATTCTGCAGGCTCTTGGTAAACTCGTCGTCGAGCCTATCCACGAACGACACGATGGACCCGCGGATAGAGAGGACGCTCCCTGCGGCGGGGACGAGATCCTTGTCGTCGTCGTCAATCTCCTCCACATTTTCGCGGATCTCGTACTGCGGGTTCTCCTCGAGGATGATCAGCAATTGTATAATTTCCCGCTCGGCCGACTTCCATAGTTCCACGGACATAAACGCCGTCATCGACAGGTTGTAGTCGAATTGCGATGAAATCAGCGCGATGAGCACACGGATCCGGGAGTACGGGGTCGCCGCGAGGGCGAGCAAGCGTTTCAGGACGGTAACTTGCTCGGTGCGGTCGGTGTTCTGTTGATGCGCGGGGAATATATGGGGAATCGAGCGATTCATGAACTATCTGGTGAAACCTGGCAGCCAAATCCTACAGCCCATCGGCGTAACCACATGACTCAAACCCACCTTTTTCCCCCTAGCATCCAGCACCTCCCTCAACTTCTTGTACAGATTTTCCGCGGTGTACTCCACCGTCTTGCCGCCCGGGCCGACGGGAGTGAACCCATCATCTCCATCGGCCGCGAAGTCCGCCGCCTCCCTGTTCTCGTCATCACTAAGCGGGAACTGCGCCTTCTTCCTGTCCTTCTTCGCGGCGGCCTTAGCAGCCGCGAGGGCTATCAAATCTTCTTCCTCGTTGAGTTCAATTTCATCCTCTTCCTCCTCCTCGACGGGGTTCTATGGGCGAGTAACTTATGTGTTAGTGAATACAGCACCAATGGAAACTTTTTCACAACTTGCGAAAAGCCCCGCCTTTGTTGATGAAAGGAGACGTGATTTCTTTGTTTCCTGCTCCCACTCCTTTCCAAGCAATTTAACATTTGACTCATCCGCAAACAAGACCGAATCTCCGTCGGCTCACCTTCCTAAACGCGTCGATCTCCTTCTCGTAATCCTTGTTATTCTTCTTCAACTTCTGCTTCATCGCGTTCATGGCCTTGGCCTTGTCGGCGCCCATTTTCTTTGCGACGACCTTCTCCTTGTTGACAGCCTCTGCGAGATAATCCTCCAACTCAACGAGGGCACGGATAAAGAAGCGAGGGACACCGGACTTTACAATGATGCTGGAAGTGGAAGCTTTCTTAAGGGCCTTGGTGAGTTTGTCGAATTCTGGGGGTGGACGAGAGGAATTTCAGGGGGAGTGTCGAAGCTCACGGTCCACGCATAGTTTTGTATGCTCAACCATTGCTCGTTAAAATCCTTCTCCTCTGCCACTGCACTACCTGGACCTATTTCACATTTCCACATCTTCAATTGGTTTCCGCAATCAAAGTTTCTCCAGTATCGTGACATCCCGCTGAAATTCCTTTACACATAACCCTCCCCCACTTTTCTAACAGCGCCATGCATACCGCCCCGCCTCCCAAACGCTTACCATTAGAAATCGCGACCCAGTCGCCGATCTTGCGTCCATTCTCGATGGCCTTCACCGCGCTTTCTAGCTCCACGAACCGCTTGTCTTTCTTGCTCAGCACCTTCCGTTTTCCTCTATCATCGTCACTATCATCATCGTCTGAGGCAGCAGCACCGATCCACTTGTTTTTCTTCTCCTCCTGCTGCGGCGCGAGCTCCCCATCGGACTCGTCCCCCTCAGACGGCTCCTCATCGGAGACGAAGGACTCGTTGTCGGACTCGGAGTCAGAATCAGAGTCCGATCCTGCACGGAAGAAACGCGACGACATTGTGTATGGATTCAGATGCGTTCGGGCGGGGGAAGTTTCGACCGGAAGGCTAGTGTCGAGGGCTCGTTATCTCTTTTACGACGAATGGTGGTGGTAGAGCGGAAAGAAAAAAAAAAATCGTGCTTACATCACCATAATATCACGTGGTCTTGGTTATTTGTACATCTAGTCACGACAGAGAATATTTGTAAAATTCCTTCGTAACCATGTTTTCTAGTTCTTTTTCTACAAAGTTACAATTCTCTTTTTTTATTTAGACTCTGAAATGTAGAGTTCTATTCATTTTTCATATGCTGGAGGAAATTGAGACTCGAGGAAAAGCAATCATTGGCCATTTCTATTGGTTGGCAACCCAATTTGGGACTTCTATTGGTTGGTGAGAGTGATGTCACTATCATCTGCTATTCGGATAATTATTTAAGGTTTATGTGGTGTATGCAATCGAAAAAAAAAAAGACTATATAGGCTCCTACATCCATTATCATCCTTGATTCAGCGTCGCTCCAACTTTCGCCATCATCTCCGCAACCACCTCCTTCGCGCACCTCACGACGACTTCCGTAGCTTTTTTCCACATGCCTCTCCTCCACCCACGGGCTGCCCGGAACAAGCCGTATGTGCGGCCTCTCACGTAACTCCGTCAAGGTCAGGAAGATTTCGCCCGAGTTGATCCGCTCAAGGGTTCGGCGGGTGAGCGTGGCGGAATCGACGCCTTCGATTTCAGGAAGAGGGGCGAGGACGTTAAAAACGGTCAGCGCAAATGTGGGCGGTGTGCTAATGGCCAGTAGATCGCCATCAAGGCACGGAAGTGGGAGGCAAGACGGATGTGCTGGAGTGTGATGGGAGGCCAAATTATGGAATGAATGGGACGAATATATGACAATCGGAAACGTGCTCTTGAACAAATCCCTGCATGTCAAGACATCGTCATTCACATATATACCTTGTTAATATGCTCCCGCAGGCCCTTCGCGCCGTAACTCCGGATTACAAACCATGCCTTCAGCGATCGGAACCGCCGACCGAGCCCCAGCTGCCAGTCCCTACAGGCGCAATTTTATTAAAATTAGAGAGCGTAAGATGAGTGCATTCTGATAACGAACCCCCGAGATCATCCAACGAGAAATGGAAAAAACTCAAGGCTCGGGTAACTGGACAATACGCCGCAACTGCCATACTTGTAATCAGTGACCAGCCTGTATCCGCTTGTGCGGTACGCAAGTAGGCGGGGGTGAGAGACAGCGCATCGATAAGGGGCTTGCGGTCCTTGACCCTAAAGGACGACGATAGGAGGGATCGTTTTGGAATCATAAATATTGTCAGCCTTCCCGCTTGCACGCACAGGATATGACGGACCATACAAACAATTGTTACCAGGCCCCACCCATCACGTCATGCAAACTCACCACAGCAAAGAACAATCAAAATTAGTCAGCAGCCACTTGTGCATGTTGAAGTCGAATGAATCGGCATGTTCGACACCCTTCAGTAAGTGTTGGTATTCGGGACAGATGAGTGAGGCGCCGGCGTACGCGGCGTCGATGTGCTACGTTTAAAATCGCAATGGCATGTACAAAGTCATTGGTGTGCGAATACTTTGATGCGAAGAGAAGAGGCATAGAAAGTGGGGAGCAGCGTACCAGCCAAATATCGGTTCCGTTGACTACACCGCATAGAAAGCCATATATTAGACCCCACTTATCAACCGAAGATCTATCACACCCCACCCAATTCGTCGCTTAAACTCAACCACCTTTTATATCCAACCCCGAACCAACCATAAACTGCTCAATTGATCCACATCACCTGCTTCCCCGATCTCATCAATCGCGTCGACAGCCCCGCTGCTGGTCGTTCCGATTGTGGCCGTCAAGAAGAAGGGTATCAGCCCTTCGTCGATGTCTTTCTGCATCTCGGCCCGGACCGTCTCCCCGCGGAGTCGGAAATCGTCATCCGTTGGCAGCGACCGGAAACGCACATTTGCAATCAGCGCCGCCTTGTGTGTGCAGGAGTGAGTCTAACGTGTTGCAGGCGACGTGGAAGGAATCGCAATCAGATTCAAAGAGTATGTGCACGTGCACGCCAAATTGGCGGGGCATACATCCTTCCACCAACCTGGTCAGACCCGTACGCGATCAGCCTGTTCGCCACCTTGGTGACCTCCTCTTCGCTCTTCCCCGGACGCGATGAGGACACGGTCCCTGGCGCTGATCATGACCACGATGACAGCCTCGCTCGCCGTCGGCTGGATCACGCCGCCACCGCAGCCGTCCGATAGAAACTGCCCGGGCAGCCCGATCAGCTTGGCCATCCAGTCGAGAACAATGGTCTCCAGCTCGGTGGCGGCGGGCGAGCACAGCCACTGCGGATATAAGGCGAATTCGGTGGTGTGAGCGCAAGGGTGTTACGAGGATCGCTTCCTGAACGGCATAAAGCATTGTACTCCCCACTCACATTGAATCCGATCGTGTTCAGCATCCCGCCGTACATATCGCCGAGGATTCCCTCGAAGGACGAGTTGGCCGGGAAGAAGGCGAAGAAGTTGGGGCTCTGCCAATGGGTCATTCCGGGCATGATCTTGCTGTCGAAATCTGCCTGGATTACATCCCAAGACTCCGGATCTAAGCAGAATTTGGGAGAGCTCTTTCAGTCAAGAAAGGCATGATGCGTGTGGCTGATACGTATCATGCCAGTAATCGCGACATACCTTCGGGAGCTTTATCCGGAAGCAGCTTCTTCAGGTACCCAGGCTCCACGACGGATAGAACTGGCTGACAAGGAACGCGGCGAAGTTAGGTTACCGGGTTCCTACGAGAGGACGCGACTTACCTCGATGGCTTTCAATGTCGGCGTAGTAGTCCGCTATCCTGTCTACAGCTTCGTAGCCTCGATGTCTGAATTCCTCAATGTCGAGCGGCATCGTGACTTTGGGTGAGAGTATAGCACTCAGGGGTTTGCAGTCACGGATCACGCGCTGGGAATGAACAAGTCGCGATACCCAAGCGCGGGCGGAAGTATATATACAATTTTTATTGCTGGGGCGAATTCACCCTTGTTCATACGCTAGATTCCCTGTATCGAAAACACATAAGACATAAGACATAGCCCATATCGCAAATACTATATATGGTTGTAGGTGCACATAGATTATTTCAAGATTTAAGCTTTTTGCTATACAAAGCCTGGTCTTCCCAACTGATATTTATTCGATTCTGATCCTTTTGACCTGAGCGAATGGGCAACACGAAAAAATGGGTGAGCGATGTGTGCTTGAGGCACCCCGACACTGCGCAAGACGATCGAATCCTCTCACTGGATGTTGACACGCACGGCCGGTTCGTCGGCCCCCTTGGGAACCTGCGGGATTTATAGTGAAGATTGAGTCATGAATCAAACCTCGTTCGCGCGCGATTAGTACATTGTGAATGACCCACAAGCAGGTTATTACGAACGTGAACTTCGAGAATCCCCTCGTTGACCTTGGCGCTGATCTTGTGGATATCGCAACCCTAGCCGGGCACGAGAAGAGCGAAGGGGGTTCCAATTTTATATTCATGGATGTATTATTCTAACAATGCATGAAAGAAAGCCATATCGGACAGCAAACTCACCTCGGGCAGCTTGACCCTCCGCTTGAAATGCCCGAACTCTCTCTCCCTGATCTTGACGTTGTCCGATCCCTTGAGCAACTCATCCATAGGCCTCTCGCCGGAGATGACCAACCTTCCGTCCTCAACATCAATCTTGATGTCATCTTTCGATATCCCGGGCACCTCCATCACGACGATCACTTCACGGTCGGTGTTAACCACATCCTGTGCAAGAGAGAGAGAGAGGGTTTATGTTTTACATTTGAAGGGTACTTTGTTCAGCATCGGTACAAAAGTTCGCGTTGCATTCCGGAACCTGTAAATACAATGTCATCGTCATATATACCCAGTCAGGCAACCAGTCCGACGTGCGGTCGTCCCTGGTAGCGAAGGAGTGCTTGCCACGATGACCAGTCTCGCCGCCGGCGCGATCGATGACCCTCCTGCGACGCGGGGGGATGTAGCGACAACCCGGGCGATCGGGGATGTTATCTTGGTCATAGCCGGTGGTGCCGAAGAAAGGGTGATAGCCGAAAGGGGAGAAGTAACCGGGGTGGTTGAAGGAACGGTCGCCGAAGGCGTCGCCGAACTGGCGGATGGAGTTGTGGTCGAAGGGGTCAGTGTTGAAGTCCGAGAAGGGATCCGAGGTGCCGAGGCCAAAGAAATCGGTCATTGTTGATGCTGTGGTATGGGGGAAGGTAGGGGAGCATTTGAGAATGAGGATTTTGGGATTTGAAGGAAGTGCAACACCTTCGTTTGCTCGCGTACCTCTCTACGTGAGGCTGAAAGTGATTTGGGTGGTTTTGTGTGAAAGGGAAAGGTCTGAGATGCGGGGACGAGGATACTGGACGCTTCAAATACACGTTTACCGGCCGAATTGGCGACTTCATACTGACCGCATCGATGGTAATGTTTGCATCATATCGAATGGTGATGGTATGGGGCTGATTGGCGCTGTTTGATGCGATGCTGCGTTGTTTGCTCACCATTACTATCCATGATCTCATCCATTGCACATAATTTCTTGAATAAAGTCAAATTCGCAAATATCGTGCTCCTTTGTTCTTCACCCTCAATCCAACCCTCTCAAATCTCCCAACTCAATTCCAAACATACCAGTCGAAATATGACCTCCACCAACGCCAACACCGGCACCAGCACCGGCACCGGCACCGGCCCCGGTACTGACGGTCGTCGCGGCAATCGCTATCGTTCAAAGGCCGACTTCGACTACGACTTCGAGGCTGAATGGGCTCCGGACCTGGATGCGTGAGTAACATATATATGCATGCCTTTGACAGTTTGATCGCTATGCCAAAGTTAACGAAAAAAATCCATCTCGAAACCCGGACTTTTTTTAACGTGATCTCTTTAAATCCGCTGGACCCCCCTAGCTACGAATCCGGAGGCAATTACAGGATCAACGTCGATGTTCCGGTAAGTCGCTCTGAAACACGGATTCTCCCAGTATTTGAAAAAGATATCTGAGTTTGCCTCCCATTATTTTGTTAGGGCGTTCGCAAGGAAGATATCAGGATCGACGTCAGCGGTGATGGCAACCTCGTGATCCAAGGCCATCGTAGACGCGAGACCAACCTTTCTGACACGAAGATCAGCGAGAGAAGCTACGGCCGGTTCAAGAGAACGTAAGCATTGTCCTATCTATTCTGTGTTTATCTTGGTGGGCGATTGAGCTTTTTGATCTTCGCTGACAAATCTCAACCCGTAACCCCCTCCCTCTCACCCACCCCCTCCACACAAAAAAAAAAGTGTTACTCTTCCCGCTGTCGCCCAAACGGACAAGATCGAGGCCAAATACGAGAAAGGCGTTCTGTATATCGTGGTAACTGTTCCTCCTCTCCCCTCCTAAAACATGATACCGGCAGCGGTTTGCTTTTGCATACTCGGTTTGATCATTGTTTCCGTATGCGCAGGTTCCCAAGAGGCCGGGCGCTACCCACCGCGTTAACATCGACTAAACCCAGGGATAGCGAGCCGAGATCGAGCGACAACCACAAAGAAACATGTACATGGTTAAAGTTTGTGCAAATGTTGCGTGGATATGCGTGCGTGACTAGTGTCATTCTACCAATGTGTGCTAAAGCTTGAGATTATTAATAAACATGTCAACCGATAGTCGTGTATGTTGGGTTTGGAAATTTAGAATGAAGGGTGTTCGTTTTATTTCCTGACCAATTTGAAGTCTGTTGTCGTTATTAATATTGAAGTAACATGTCTAAAGCAGGAGCCAAACCGTAAATGGCTGCTCACAAGAATCGACCCCGTTCCCTCCCCTATCCTCGAATGAGAAATTCGTTGCAAGGACAAAAGCTGACTTTTCGAGGAGATTTTTAATGCTATTCGATTTACAAGTTGAAGCGCCAAACCACCCAGTTTATGGTGTCCATTTACAGACTGCGCTATCATGTATACTCGTAATAAAGACTAATTACCATTATCGGACACGTACGGCTCGACTTTTGCCCACCAGTTTCTGAAGACATCATCTTCGAACGCATTCAGCATTATGTTTTCGAACTCGATCGGGTTGGTTTGTTTCGTGAACATGAAGGTTCCGCCCAAGAAGAAGTCGGAGTAACCGACTGTCGTGAAGTGAAAACCGTGCGGGGAATTGATCAGGAATAAACATCGCGTACGCTCATGATCCAAGTATGACTTCAGCAAACTTTCCACGATACTCACCATTCTCGCCGGAAATCCAACCAGTGAGCCCTAACGCATCATGAATCGGCCTCAAGGCGACCTTAAAACTCAGCGCGCGCCGACTCCTTATCCCCGCAAAAATTCTCCAGCGTCGTGCCGATAGCCTTCTCTCTCGACTCGCGGAAGTACGCAGCGCTCAGTTGATCCAGTCGGTTGTAGATGTCGAGATAAATGATCTTCATGAGAAGCAGGAATAGGTGCTTATGGACATACGCCTCGAAGAAGAGATGTAGCGGCTTGTTGTTGTTAAACGGCGATGGTGTGTCGGGGTACGCCTCATCGAGGTACTCGATGATCTTCCATGAGTCCCAGATGGCACCGTCGTGCTTTGGATCGATGATGACGGGTACCGTCGGAGGCCATTTGTGGCCTTGGTCGCTATCCGAGGCACGGATGTGAGCATTTATTCGTGGATAAGATTCATGA
Source organism: Jimgerdemannia lactiflua (assembly GCA_003951145.1). Taxonomy (NCBI): domain Eukaryota; kingdom Fungi; phylum Mucoromycota; class Endogonomycetes; order Endogonales; family Endogonaceae; genus Jimgerdemannia; species Jimgerdemannia lactiflua. The sequence goes on along the minus strand of RQIL01043669.1, from coordinate 663 downwards.
AATTCGGAAGGAATGACAAGTATATTTATATATATACCATATCTTGGGGATTTCGCGGTGAATTCCAACGAAAGTCAGAGGAACCGTATTGAACTTGAGTTTCTGTGAATGCGCAATTTGTGAATTTGTTTTCTTCTCTTGGGATTTAAACCGATTATGTTGGATGAACAAACGTAAAGGATACCAACCTTCAGATGCAGCACTGCTTTGACCTTACCAACGTAGGCGGAATAGAGCACAATCCCATTTTTGCCAACGAGATCGTATAGCTGGATAGACATATTTTTTTGAATTGCTTGCTTGGGTTTTGGGAGATGTGAAGACGCTTTCTTAAAAACCAACAAGCGATGTGAGCACATTATATATATAATTACATGTCGTGCCACCTCAGCCCCGAATGTCTGCGGTTAGTGAACGGCAACCTCCCCCGACGAGTCCTGCTTAGTCATGGACAAATTATACTAGCGCATCTTGTTCTTCAGCCAGCCACTCTCCTTACGAAAAGGGTCAGTAAAGTTGTCTTCGAAATTGGTAGTATCCGAGAATGATCGCTCAGGTGATGGGTTGAAGTAGGCGAGGTTGGCATCCGACATGGATCTAAAAGACGAAGACACGGCAATTGGGGGTAGTGGTTTTTTTTTTTTTTTTTTTTTTTTTTTTTTT
>RQIL01043658.1:0-14968 GCA_003951145.1 Jimgerdemannia lactiflua | reverse complement strand
TATATAAATTATATCAAATATAGATATTGTAACATAGTAGATACTAAGCTTAGCAAATATATTAGATTTCTTTATCTTGAGTTCTTCTCTTCTTAACTCCTAGAGTTGGTAGTTCCTTGAGACCAAATGTGTTAAAGATATAATCCAAATGTTCTTTATTAGTATACTTGTTCTTTTCTAACACTTTCCAATCTGAGGTTTATTTACTTAAAGATACTGAGTTATTTATATAGGTTTACTAGCTATAAGATGGCTAAGTTATAACTATGTTTTCTATAAGTCATTTTTCACAAATATGAATTCTTTATATCTGTTAAGATTCTATAATCATGAAGATTTTATATATATCTGTGAAATCTTTACAATTGTAAAGTTTCTATATTTGTGAAATAACTACTACTTTCAAGACTATTTTATATTTGGGAATCAGATTTAGGTATCATAATCAAATATCTATTCCTCTAAATTATATTACTAATTTGAATTGACTGTCACAATATACTAGATATATAAAGAACTTTACTCATAGGGTGGGGTGGTGGAATAGTATAGAAAGATTGGGATTCTGGTATAGAAAGGTTAGGATTCTGGTATATAAAGAAAAAGGAGAGTTGAGAGATATTGGTGATTGGAGAGAGTAGCTACTGTGGGGACTATAGAAGAGGCCTGAGAGAGGCCTGATAGTAGTTGGCTCTTGCTACTACTCTATGGTCAGAGAAGTAAGAGTGAAGTGGATGGAGGAGCTGTTGGATAGTAGTACACTAGTGAAGGCTGGAGTGGATCTGCCAGGTGGGGACTTTAATATGGTGAGGAATGTTGCTGTGGACAGGTCTATTGGGGGGTAGATATTGCTAGCCAAAGTGAGGAACTGGATAGATGAGAGGTGATTGAGAGGATGAATATATTAATTGATACTGGAAGAGTGAAGTAAGGAGAGTGGAAGGTCTTCATATACTGGGTGGATGGACTAGAGACAAGAATTGATTGGGTGCTCTCAACAGATTTCTAGAGAGTAGATGTCTGAAATGATCTTAAGGTCATATAGTGCCTCTGACCAGATTATTGGGGAGTACTAGAGCAAGGAAACTTTGGAGGAAGTGGGGATGAACCTGACCATTGGAGACTCAATTACGCTCTGTTGGAGGATAAGGAGGTGTGGGATAAATGGAGTGCTGAAACCATATCTCTTATTGCTCAGTAGTATATAGAGGGGGTCCCAGTGGTTGAAGTTGAAGGACATTATAAGAATATACTGGGGGGAAGTAAAGAGATTAAAGGGTAGGACTTGGCAATAGAAGGGACTACTGGCATTAAGATAACTAGAACAATTATTACTATAGCTATCAAGTTTGAAGAAGAGAATAGTGAAAGCAGAAAATAATTGACAAATAGCAAGGATGAGAATAGAGATTATGGAGTTGAAGAAAGTTCTTCAATAGAAAGTAGAGGCTCAGATATATAGTATAGTAGCAAGATTGAGGTGACAGGGACTGGAGGAGAGAGAGAGGCTGACTAATTATCTTTTGAGACTACTGTAGGCTAGAAGGGTCTAATAGTAATGGGAAGGAGTTATTAGAGAGGATGGTACTTTTTTAACAGGAGTACACAGGATCTTGAACTTCCTGAAAGATCAGTGGGAGACATTGTAGAGTAAGAAGAAAGGAGAAGATAGAGAGGCCATTGAGGTATGTCTGAAGGAGTAGTATCTGCCAAGAGTAGAGAGTTTTGGTGACTTGAGGTGATCTATTGGGGAGGAGAAAATTATGAGTGTTCTCTCTATCATAAAGATGGATATAGTGCTGGGGGAGGATGGACTGCTCTGGGACTTCTGGAAAAAATATGATGATAATTTATAGTATACTTTAGGAGCTGTGAGATATGTGCAATTTGGTTATTGAGGAGAGTACATGACTGGGGGGTCAGGAGCTGAGGTTAGTGGCACTACCCTTTAAAGATAAAGGAAGGTGGGAAGACTGGAAGAATTGGAGGCCAATCATACTTCTTGCAGGTTATGGTACAGCAGATTCTGGAGAAAGAGTAGAGGGGATTTATAGGAGGAAGGTTTATTAGATATGGTACAGCTTAGATATATGGCATTATTAAGGGTACAAGGACTGCTGGAGTAGATAGCAGACTAGTCTTTTAGGACCAAGAGAAGGCATATAATAGGGTGTAGCAAGTTTGGCTGGGAAAGGTCCTGAAGCAGATTGGAATCTCAGGAGAGCTGGGTGGATCAATCATCTATCTCCTAGAGAGGAGCTGGGCTGCAGTTATGATAAATGGCCATAGGGGTATTTTATTTCTATTGGGGCATGGGGTGCCCCAGGGGGACCTACTGTTACTGACTTTATATATACTATAACAAACCACAAAAATGTACTATCTGAATTACAACTTAATCAGATAATATGAATACTTAGCTACCTAATATAGTTACTCAAATGTACCACTACTTATATAATTAACCCAGATATCAAAAAAAGAAAGCACCCCTTACAGTGACTGTAACTCCTTATAGTAACCATAACCTCATAAATAGTATTCTATAGTTAGCCAGATACCAATCAGATATCAATCACAAATGTATAAAATACCCCAGAGATAAGTGTGAATAACCTCATTTCTGAAAGTTCAAAAGCAAAGAATTAGTCTGCCTAATACATTTTGAGAGATATACCTACCAAAAGCTACTTGATCCTAAAGAAAGTAGATTGCAATACTTAGGAGAAATGCCCACTCTAAAGCCACTCTTAGGAGATTGTGAGCTTTGTTCAATTCCAACTCTGGCCTACTTTCCAATATAAAGAAGTTGGTCTTTTTGGTTTGTTTGCCAGATAAGCCTGAAAAGAAGTCTATCAGTTAAGGAATCTGTCTTACAAAGCCAATCTTGATGTATCTTTACAGTAATCCATTTGTACAAATGAAGCAATCATTGATGTAACTTTGTCAGCCACCATATTCAAGTTCATATTTTTATCTACTGATCTGCCATATATTACTGATCTATCTTATTCAGCTCACATCATTCAAGTAGTCCACTACTTAAGAAATAAGCCACTATTTTCAAGAGAAAGTCTGCTATATTTTTATCTGCTGATCAGCCACAAACTGCTGATCTGTATCAATCAAGAAACTGCATTATTCGAAAAAGTCCACATCATTCAAGTAACCTGCAACATTTAAGGAAACCCAATCATCTATCACATTTAAGGTTGTCCATTATATAAGCAATCTGCATCTAGAAACTGCACTCTTAAGGACAAAGAGCTGGCAATTCTAAGGAAATCTGTCTGATTACTTAAGATTACTAAATTATATGAAATTATCTACTAATCACCTGCTGCTCAAGAAGAAAACCCACTTACAAAAGACTATCATACAACTCAAAAATGCTGCCAAATTAGGAAATTGCTTGCAGAATTCTCCAGAAGTTGAATATTATACCACTAAATACTAGTACCAGTATTAGATCTATAAATCTAAATATTTTATTACTTTTTGACAAAGTAACTGAGGGCTCAAGCCAATCTACATAGCCATCCAACATTTGTAATTTGTCTCTATTGAGCTGGGCACATTATATTTGGGGGCTCAACTGGAAATATTTCGAAAATCTACACACATACCCTCAACTGGGAAGATTTTCTCAAAATCTAAGTGACTTTTCAGCTCACAGAACCCAATATTCAATCTGGAGACCAGCACTACTGAAACCATTAATATAGTACTAATCTCAGTTACCACAGGTATTGAAATCCCATTCTAAGTGCAACTCAATATAAATTATAATATAGTAGAATAATGTCATCAATTAGATGTATAAAGGTGCATGACTTGGATAATTAATAAATATTCTTCTTTTTCTCTCTTTCTTCATTTTTCCCCAAGTATACAACAAAGGTTATGAGCTTTGCTAGTAAAAGTGAATAATAAGACACCTCTTTAATATATACTATACTATGTATGAAGAAGATATCAAATCCAGAAAGCCCAAGTGCAGTACCAAGCATAAGCCTGCCAAGTAACACAAGTAGTATAGATATGGTCCCCCTGATAGTTACCCTGGTGGCAGTGGCTACAATGATAAAAAGGAAAATTTCTGTCTTCAATGGTAAGGATTATACCATATAGATATACCATATGAAGAATCTATTAGAGAAATGTGGTCTGGAGGACTACTGGAAGCCACAGGTACAAGTAATGAGATATAATGCTGCAAAGGATCACAAAGTGCTAAGGGAGATTACTTTCACTCTATTGAATAAGCAAATGAAATTTATCATAAAGGCTATAATAGTGAATAAAGTCTGGGAGATCCTATAAAATCATCACCAATAGGCATTCACATTGAACAGATTTCACCTGAAGGAACAACTATTTACTCTTCAGAAGAAGCCCAAGAAGAGTATCCAGAAATATGCCAACTGTGTCAATGATCTGACAAATTAGATAAATTCTCTTTTGATATTAGTAGACCTCATCAGGAAAGAAGACAAGGTCCTGACTCTTATATGAGGTCTTCCCAAGGAATACAACATAATAATTTCCACTATATGGGAATTCAATAAGCTTTCAGACTATAAATACATCATCACAAGCTTATTAAATGAAGAATCAAGACAAAACAATAGTATCAATAAAGACAATAATAAGAAGGCATTCTACAGAGCATGTAGTTGAGGCAAAAGAGGCAAGCAAAACAAAGGATGAGGGCAAAACTAGTAGTATGATGATCAATGCACAAAATTCAGTAGTAAGTGCTTCTACTGCAATAAGCCTAGGCATTGTATACAAGATTGCAATCTTAAGAAAAAGGAAAGAGCAATCAATATGGACAGGCAAATATTGTGGATACAAACAAAAATCCAAGTAGAGATAGCAAGAGTATATTCTTTATAGAGGTAGTGACCTACCCATATACAGATATAGAAGTAGGAAATACTTTTACACCAATGAAAAATAATGTAAGTATAAGTACCAATGTAAGCTATATATCAAGCAGTACTAATGTATTCAGTGAGGAGATCTGGCTCATGAATTCTGGTACAACACAATATATAATAGTATATTGTGAGTGATTCTCTATATATGAGAAATTTGAATATTTCATACCTATCAAATTGGGTAACAATAATATTATCTATGCTCAGAGCAAAGACAATATTGGCATACATCTATATAGTGTAACATGCCTGGCTCAATAGAGGCAAATTACAAGGTTGGGCGGCTGTGTAGATTGGCTTGAGCCCCCAGTTACTTTGTCAAAAAGCAACAAAATATTCAGATATTATATAGGTCTGATACTGGTGTTGGTGCTGATACTGGTGTTTAGTGGTACAATATTCAACAGCTGGAGACTTTCTGCATGCAATTTCCTAATTTGGTGGCATTCTTGGGTTGCATATGTGAATGGATTTCCTTCTTGAGTGACGGTGGATAATTCATGTGACTCAACGATCTTGAGTATGGTGAATTTGGCAGATTTCCTTAAGGGCTCTCTGGGAACTGACAATCAGTTTCCTTAAGGGTGCGGGTTCTGGATATGGGCTGCTGGCGTCACAGCAATCAAGTTTCCTTTTGTATGTAGGTTCTGGATGTGGTCTTTGAATGATGCAGTTGAACGAATGATGTGGTGGAGTGGGTGTTGTGGGTTACTTGAATAAATGCGGGTGAATGATGCAGATTGGTAGAATGTGGCAGATCGGCATAAAAAGGTAGACTTGAATGAGGCAGTTGGAACAAGGCAGATCAGCGTTACATGGTGGATTGGTAGACTTAAACCAGCAGACTTCTCTTGAAACAGGCAGCGAAGTTCTTCACTCGAACTTGGCAGTAAAACTGGAAAATGGAGAACTTCTCTTCAGGCTTATCTGGCAAGTGTACCAAAAGGACAGCAAAGATCTTTACTTGAACTTGGCAGCAAAACTGAGAAATGATGAACTTCTTTGTATCGGAAAGTAGACTGGAGTGGAAATGAAGGACCAATGCTCACAATCTCCTTTTAACAGTGGCTCATCAGCAGGCATATCTCCTAAGTGTTGCAATCCAATTTCTTTAGGACCAAGGGGCTTTTGGCAGGCATTTCTCCTAAGTGTATTTGGTAGGTAGACTTGTCTTTTGCTTTGGATTCAATTTTGGACTGAGGTTTATTCACTCTTGTCTCTGGGGTATTTTATACATTGTGGTTGCTACCTTGGTTGCTATCTGGCTAATTATAGAGTGCTATTTATAGAGGGTGTACCTTTAGGGGACAGTGTTCTTTCAGGGGACAATGTTCTTTCAGGGGACAGTGTTCCCTCAGGGGACAGATTATTCCCCTGTTTAGCTATCTGAGTTATTTATACAGTTTTTCTACAGCAATGGTTGCTGTGCTGGTTACTATGCTATGCTAATGTTCACGTCATCTTCAATTCAGGTAGTACATTTTCTTGGCTCACCACATCAGCCCCCACTAAAGGATGGTCTGTCCCAGACTGTCCTTTAGTCATCATTCCAGTAAGTATAGGCATCTTCTGCATCCATACCTATACCATCATCTTCTTCTGTATCTGGTTTGCTCCATTCTAACTCTGGGTCTGGCTGATCTTCTTGTTCTTTGGGGAATAGGAATTCTATCTATTGCAGGGTGCTCTGAAAGGTGGCAGCATTCATCTTCTGGATATCATTGAGATAGAACTGAGCTTGGAGAAGGGCTCTGACATTTCGTTTATACAGAGTATAAATTCATTCAGCAGCTACAGCACTTTTTCAAGTAAGGCCAGCAGGACTTCTCAGGTAGGCTTGGCCTTGCAGGATTTGTCCAATAGAGTAGTAGGCCTGGAGCTAATGGATTTGTAACAATCTTTGAGCAAGTGAGGTTCTCAAGATGTTCTTGAATCTGGCAGACTGGAGTTCTTTGGGTTTGGCGGAATAATAGTAGAGGAATTGGCAGGGCTTGAAAAGAGCTGAGGATCAGGGTCTGGAGGTGCTGGTCAATCCTCTGAGTCATGATTTGTGCAGGTAGATCTTGAGGTGGTTGATGTGAACTAGAGTTCTCAAGATTCATCCATCCATGCTTCTTATATAGATGCTGGTTCCTCTGATGTTGTATACAAGGTATAGTCCTTCCCATTTTGGTTCCAGTTTGGTGGCAAAGTTTGTTTCAATCATGCTTCTCCAAACTAGGACTTGATCTCCAATCCTTATCTTCTGATCCTTCTGCTTTTGGTCATAATGCTTCTTTTGTCTTTCCTGGGTCTTAATAATCTGGTTTCAGGCATCATTTCGCAGCTGATCTCCTTTTTCAAGAAGCTTTCCGAGATTCTCATTGTCAGTAGTTCTGGTCTTCTTGACAAATATCATTTCAAAGGGCTTTTGTTTGATTGAAGCAGCAGGGGTATTTCGGATTTCCCACAGAATTTCAGATAAGCAGAGATCCCAGTTGGTAGGATTGACCTTGGCAAGTCCTTTCTTGATGGTCTGGTTCATTCTTTCGGTCATTCCATTGGTTTACAGATAATAAGAGATGGTCCTTTTCAGGTGGATCCCATGAATTCGTGCATAACTTGAGATTATATTATTCACAAATTCAGTTCCTCAGTCAGAGATGAGTTCTTCAAGGGGTCCATGTCAGAGGGAGAGGTCATGAAGGTGTCCAATAATGGTCAGGGCATCTGCAATCTCCATGGGGTATGCTTCAGGCCATTTGGTCAAATGTTCAACAAATACTAGAATGTATCTGTTTCATTTTGGTATTACTGGCAGGGGTCCAATTACATCTACTCCCCATCTTTGAAAGATGTGAGTGAGTGGGGGAATCGGTTGTAAAGGGGCTTGATAGTTCTTCTTTCATTGATACTTCTGGCAGGTATCACACTTCTGGATGATGTCTTGGACTTGTGTTCTGAGGTAGGGCCAATGCTGATAATCTTTTCAAATCTTGTCTTCTGTATTTGTCTGTCCTTGGTGGGCTTTCTGGTGTTCTTGTCAGATGAGGTCTTCTTGCTCCTTGATGGTCATGGGAACTTTTTTGAGAGTGCAGTTCCGAGGTACACCCTTCCTTTGGTTCATTGGGTCATGCAGGAGAGAACATCAACATTATTGTGAGTTCTTCCCACTTTGTGGATGATGTTGATTTCATAATCTTGAAGGATAAGGATCCATTGGGCAAGGATTTCAGTGGGGTCTTTTTGGTACAGTAACTATTTGAGAGCTGCATGGTCTGTGATCAGGATGAACTTTCTTCCAATGAGGTAATGTTTGAACAAGGTGACTGCCCATATAACTGCAAGGCATTCCAATTTGGTGCTTCCATAGTTGGCCTACTACTTGTTGGTGGCTCTGCTTGCATAAACTATCACATGGTGCTGTTTGTCAGGTCCTTCTTGTGCAAGGAAGCTCTGAGACCATTCTTGGATGCATCAGTGTATAGGATGAAAGGTTTCTGCAGGTCTGGCCAGACTAGGATTGGTGCTGATGTCAGGCAGTATTGTAGTTTTTGGAAGGCTTCTTCTTGTGGTTCTTTCCATTCAAATGGTACTTCTTTCTTCAGCAAGGTCTAAATTGGGGCAGAGATTTCGACAAATCCCTTGATAAATCTTCTGTAGTAAGATGCAAGCATCAGAAAGGATAGGGCCTCCTTCAGCGTCTTGGGGACAGGGAAATTGTTGACTTTCTCAATCTTCTTGGGGTCTGCATGTGTTCCATCTTTAGAGACTACAAATCCAAGAAATTCAAGCTTCTGTTTGCCAAAGTAGCACTTCTTTGAGTTGAGTCTCAGGTAATTTTGTTGGGTGAGTTTGAAAAACTCTTCAAGGTCTTGCAGGTGGTCTTCGAAATTTGCTGAGTAGATGTTGGAATCATCCATATAAACAATCAGGCAGTAGTGGATGAGAGGGGCATATACTGAGTTCATCATTCACTGGAAGGTTGGGGGTGCATTGCAGAGTCCAAAAGGCATTCGGAGGTACTCAAACAATTTTCCTAGGGTGAGGAAAGCTGTCTTTTGAATGTCTTTGGGGTCTATTGGTATCTCATGGAATCCTGCAAATAGATCCATACTGCTGAAGTATCTTGTATTTTATAATTAGTCCAAAAGGTCATCAATTCAGGGCAGGGGATATGCATCTTTCTTGGTTACTGTATTGAGTTTTCTGAAGTCTACAACAAGTCTCCATCCTCCTTTCTTTGGTACTATAAGTATAGGGCTGGCCCAAGGGCTGGTAGAGGGTCGGATGACTCCATTGTCTAAGAGTTCCTGTATGTGTTCCTTTTGGAATGTCTTCAAGTGGTGGGGTATCCTGTATGGTTTCTGTCAGATGGGTGTTGCATTTCCTGTATTTATACTGTAGTGGTATGATGGGTTGTATGGCAGGTTGCCATAGTTTGTGGTGAAGATGTCCTGATATTTATGAAGGAGTTTGGTCAATTGTTTTTGTTGCTGAGGTGTCAATTCTTCTCCAATGTTTGTGGAGGGCTTTACTTTCTCCTGGGTCGCAGAGGGGCCTTTCCTTTCTTCTGTGACCTTTTGCCATTTCCCTGTAAGTTTAATTCATAAACTTCTCTATGTATTCAGTTGAGGTAAGGTACAAGGTATCCAATAATGGTTCCTTTCAGCAGGATGATGTTGTCCCAGCTTGTGTTGGTTGCTTGAGAGTGTACTGGATTCATCTTGTCAGGGAATGTGTACCCTTCTATATACAGATTTCGGATTTCTTCATTAGGTTCGAAGAAAAGATTCCTGGGATCTGGTAGTGCAAAGATTTCGATGGTGGTTTGCTCTCCTGGCTCAAGGATGAGGTTCTTGTGAAGCTTTACTGGTTGGCAGAAAACTTGCTGAGGGGCATTTGCTTTGAATTGGCTAATCTGAAGGAGATGTACTTCCTTTTTGTCTGAGCTTCCAAATCCTTCAGTTTGTCTTGTTCCTTGAGTGAGCTTGGGTACTTCTTGCAGCTGAGGAGTCATGTATTTGAGGAAGACTGCCTGTGTGATTTTGTTTCCTTTGTTGATTTGAATCCATTTGCCACTTCTATTTCTTAAGATGACCTTGATTTCACCTATATATCGTGAGTCAATGGTTCCTCCTTCAGTAGAAAGTCCTTCAAGGGCTAGACCAGACCTTGAGGTCAACTGAATGTAGGTTTCTTTTGGTGGTTGCATGGCAATACCAGTTCTGATGAGCCTTGTACTTTTGGGGCCCATGGTAGTATCATAAAGACTGCTGAGATCATAGCCAACATCTTCTTGATGAGCCTTTTTCGGTGGAATTGCATTGGGATGGAGTAGGGTGAACTGTGCAATGTTTTTGCCAAGTGTAGGCTGTCCATGGGCTGAGGCTCCTGTGGCATCAGATTTTCAACCTCTGATGTCTAGGTGTGGCCATCTTGCTCTAGCAGAGGGGTCTCAAAGATAATTGATTCCTCTATTTCCAGTGGGGTCCAGGGCTTCTATGAAATAGATAGTATCATCTATCCATCCTTAGTGAGTTGCATGGCAGATGAGAGCTAGGATGTCTTCTCCTAGGTCATATATCTTAAGGACCTTCCTTATAGGCTTCTTCTTTTTCTTCTTTCAAATCTTTGCTCAGTCATCTCCTCTTTTAAGTGTGTGTGCAATCACATCCTTGCTGAGATGGATCTTTTCATGTTGAGAAGGCCAGCATCTTGGGTGCTTTCCATGATGGCAATATCCCATGGCTTGAAAGTGCTTCTTTCTTTCTTCGATTTCTCCTAGCTTCAGAAATCTGCATCCATTCACATCATACTTTGGTGGGAGAGTGGAGAGGGGTTTCACTTCTGTCTGGGTGTAGAATCCGACTCCATGTCTTCTTTTCACAAGTAAGGTGGTGGATTCTTGGAATGAGGTTTCTTCTGCAATGATTTTTGGGGATTCTGGTCCAAGGGGTTGCTTGGCTTGCTGGTCCAATATATGGCATTGATAGCAGTAGTCTCTTGGTGAGTGGAAGACAACTTGATGAGGGCATCTGCCTATTCAGAAAGCTCTTTCTTGGTGAGTTTTGGGCCTTGGGATAACTGGCTGTGAGCTGGGTCCTGCTTCTTCTTCGCTCCAGAGAGTATTGTCTTCTCCTTCTTGAGGTTCCCAATTCGGATCATCCCATGAAACAACTGTAGGAAGCTCTTCATTTTCAGAGATGCTGTCATCTTCTTCTTCTGGAGGCTGGTCCCAAATTGCTTGAATTTCAGCTGCTTCGATTTCGGGATTGGGCATGACTGGTGCCTGGCTTTTTGGCTGAGTGTTGTGGGGGCATCTCTTCTTTCTTCTCCTGCATTCTGTGCATGTAGTGCCTGGGCTTTTTCGAATTCCCACATTTCTGGATGAGTGTTCTTCGCATTTCTGTCTTTGGAGGCATTTGGTGCATCCTCTGGCTTCTCCAGCAATGGCTCTGATTGTAATAGGGATAGTATCTTGTATCCACACATTGTCTTCTGGTCTGTCTTCTACCATGTTGATTTGGGGCCTCAGTCTGGGGTCATTGTCATTTTCGGAGTCCTCTTCTTCTTCCTCCTCTGTGGTGGATTCTTCACTGCTGGCATATTCTTCTTAAATAGTCACCTTCTTCTTTTTCTTTGATGGCTCAAAGCTGGTGACCTTGACTCAGTACTTCTTTCCTCTGTAGTCGAATTTGAGCACTTGTTGACCAATGTTGACATCTGCATTCATCTCCTTCATCCAATTGGTGCCAAGGATCATATTATAGGTGACAGCTTCAGTCATAACTGCTTTGGGAATGGCAAACTGGATGTGTCCAAGAGTAATGGTGATATTTTGGACTTCTCTCAGGGGTTGAGTTCAGGCTCCATCTGCTACTATGATGCTGAGACTAGAGGGTCCATCATTGGGCCATTGAATGCTGTCCAGGAATTTCTTGACAATAACACATACAGCTACTCCAGTATCAATGAGGATTTTCGCCTTCTGGCCTCTGATTTCTCCAAACAAGTAGGTGCTGACATGCCTTTCTGCAGCTTGTACTGCTGGGGTTGCTAGTTCTTCTTGAGGGATGGGAACTCTTCCAGTGTAGGATCTGGTAGTTTGCAGTAACTTGTTCTTACTCCAGCAGGTGTCAGTTGAAGGAACTGCAAGAGTGGGACTTCCATATTGGCTTCTTGGATCTTCTTCCAGGCTTCATTGTAGATGTCCTGAGGCATGGTCTTTGGGATGTATTTCTTCTTGGACTTTGGTGTCTTGTTTTCTGATTCTGATTCTTCTCCCATCTCTTTATCAGTAGATTCAGGCAGAGGATCTTCTCTATTGATAGTAGCTCCAGGAATGAAGGGTGAAGGGGATCGGGGAGGTGTGTCAACCTGCTCTTCTTCATCTTCATTTTGAATGATTCTTCTGCTGGTTCTTTTTGGTGGCTTCTCAACTGTTCAGGGGCGGCCTACTGCTCTCTTCCTTTTTTCTGTTGGATAGACTATTTCTCCATATTCAGCCTTAGTTGGGTACAAGTCTAGGTCACTGTATTCTTCACTATCACTCTGCTCATAGTCTTCAACTGGGTGAGCTTCTGTCCTTTTGTTGTGGGTATCCTTTCAGTTTGGTGGTTCAGAATTCCTTAAGCTGCCTTGATTGTTGCATTCAGAGGCATAGTGTCCTTGCTGTCCACACTTGTAGCATTGGACCTCTGCTCTGTCTCTTGAAGGATAGTTTCGACTATCAGAGGATGGGTAGTTCCTCTGGTAATCCTGATTTTCACAAGGAGGATACCTTGGCTGATAGTTCTGATTTTCGTGTATAGTGAGCCTTTCAATCTGGCTAACCAGTCTGTCTACTTTCGAGTTGAGGTCTTGAATCTCATTCTTGTTTTTCTTCCATTCTTTGGCTGGCTTTTCTCCTTTTGATTCTCCTTGAAGGATTCCTTGCAGGGCTTTGACCAAGAGGTCCTCCTTGTCTTCTTTCCAAATGTCAGTCCAGGTGGTTCCTTGTTTGACATCAAAGTAATCTTGGGCTGCATCTACTTGCTCTTCTGGCTTTCTGATGCCCAGGGTTCGGATATATTGAGCAATGTTGTGTGGAATTCCATTCATGAAGGTCATTGGACTGATGATGTCTTGATTGGCAGAATTGAATCCAGCAGCATGCATTCTCTTCTGGATTTGGGTGAAAAATGCTCTTGGGGATTCTCCAAGATTCATCTTCATTCCCATGATGGATTCTTGGACTTTGTGGTGGGTTTCGTTTCCTGCATACTTTTCAATGATCCAGTGCTGCATGGCCTCATATTGTTCTTCTTCTGATCTTGCATTTTCCATAACATCTCCTAGGTCTGTATTGATATCACTTGCAGTTCTGGTGAAGATGCCTTTGGCTGGTTCTCTCAGTTGTGCCTTGAAGACATTGATTCGCCTTTGGGTTGATAAATCCCTCAGGGCTGCTATTCCTTCGATTGCATCTATGAATTCTCTTGGATCCTCCTCTGGGTATCCTGCAAATGTGAGTAGTGTTGTGCCCATTTCATCTTCACTATCTTCTGATTCTGTTTCGATTTCTGGCTCTGATTCGGAGTTGTAAGCTGTTGATAGGTATGAGCTTGAAGGTGCAAGAGATCTGGGAGATGGTGCTCTTCTCAGTACTGTTCTGGGGAGTCTTATGGGCTGCTCTCTTGAGATTGGGGTTACTGGTCTGGGTAAATCAAGGAAGACTCTTGGGGGGAATCTTTCAAGATGATTGTTGAGGTCTTGGATGAGATTATCAAAGTCTTGATTGGTATTGTCTACTTCATCTGGTATGAGCTCGTCAAAATCTCTAGTTGGTGTATCTGCTGGTAGTATTGGTGGAGGATTTTGTATAGTGCTGGCTTCTGCAATGTCAGATCCTTCTAATTGATACCCAATTCTAGAGGTGATTATTTCTCTTCCTGTCCAAACACTTTGTAAAGCTGGAATTTCTTCTCCTGTAATAGCTGAGATCGGTACTGTATCAAAGGTTGCAGTTGTGCTAGTCTCCAGGTTGAAGGCTGGGTTCTGTGAGCTGAAAAGTCACGTAGATTACTGGTTTTGTAATCTTCTCAGTTGAGCTTCCAAATGTAATGTGCCTGGCTCAATAGAGGCAAATTACAAGGTTGGGCAGCTGTGTAGATTGGCTTGAGCCCCCAGTTACTTTGTCAAAAAGCAACAAAATGTTCAGGTATTATATAGGTCTGGTACTGGTGTTGGTGCTGATACTGGTATTTAGTGGTATAATATTCAACAGCTGGAGACTTTCTGCGGGCGATCGATTTCCTAATTTGGTGGCATTCTTGGGTTGTGTGGTCTGTAAGATGGTCTCCTGTAAGTGGATTTCCTTCTTGAGCAACGGTGGATAATTCGTGTAACTGATGATCTTGGGTAATCAGGCGGATTTCCTTAACAGCAGGCTCTCTGGGAACCGATGATCAGTTTCCTTAAGAGTGCGGGTTCTGGATACAGGTTGTTGGCGTGATGGGCAATCAGCTTATTCGGGCAAGCGGACTAAAAGCGAGAGTTTCTCAGGTGGGGTCTTCGAACAATACGGTTAAGCAGACGATGTGGCTGAATGAGGCAGATTCTGCAAAGTGTGGCAGATCGGATGAATGGCGACTTATTTCTTAAGCAGCGGACTTGAAAATGGCAGACTTGAATGATGCGGACTAAACGAGGCGGATCGGCGGTATGTGGCGGATTGGCGGACTTGAACTGGTGGATTTCTCTTCAGGCTTATCTGGAAAGCGAACCAAAAACGGCAGACTTCTCAAACTTCTTTGTATCAGAAAGTGGACTGGAGTGGAAATGAAGTACCAAGCTCACAATCTCCTAGAAGAGGCTCTAGAGTGGGTGTTTCTCCTAAGTGTTGCAATCCTTTCTGGACCAAGTGGCTCTGGGCAGACATATCCCTCAAAGTGTTGTAGGCAGACTTGTCTTTTGCTTTGGATTCAATTTCGGACTGAGGTTTATTCACTCTTGTCTCTGGGGTATTTTATACATTGTGGTTGCTATCTGGTTGCTATCTGGCT
>RQIL01043647.1:0-14969 GCA_003951145.1 Jimgerdemannia lactiflua | reverse complement strand
ATAACTTAGTTATATAATATAACTATTACCTATTTTTTTTATTATTTTTTTTTCTATAGGCTGTAGCCATATTTATTACCAAGACATATATCTAAACATTGCATTTGTCCTCATACCACATCGGTAGCCCCATCCTCTACTATACTACCCTACTCCCACACTCACTCTCCTCCCCACCTCCACTCTCTCATTACTGATCACCCACACTCGTCCCTCACTCTTACTACATATGACATCAACTAGCTTCCTTCAACTCCTCTCCCCAGAGCCCCAGCCTCTCTGTCAACCTGTCAGTATATCTTTCATCAACCACTACCACCTCCCCATCTTTTTCCCCAGGGTCAACTTCTTTCCATCCTTGAATACTGCCAACCAGTATATCCTGCCATCCCTATCCATACTGCAATGACCCACCCCAGTGTGAGCCACTCATTGCCTACTATGTCTAGCACCCTTTCCCAAAGTACATCCCACCTCCTCAACTCATGCTCTCTATTTACCCTACCCATACACTGCTCCACCTCTCTCCAAAAGTCCTCCAATACCTTGCACTCTCCTAGCCAATGCTCTGGAGTCTGCACTACCCCACCAGCCTGCCCAACCCTAATAACTATTACCTATTAGCAAACTTGTATAAATATCCTAGTATCTTAGAGTAAATAAACCCAGATCAAAAAGTATTAGAAAAGAACAAGTATATGATAAAGGGACCTTCAGAATTATATCTTTAATACATTTGGTCTCAAGGAACTACTGACTCTGGGAGTCAAGAAGATAAGAATTCAAGATAAAGAAATTCAACATACTTACTAAGTTTAGCATCTACTACATTATAACTTAGTGCCCATTGGCTGATGATTCAAGATGAATCCCTCACTTTCAAGCTAAACAATAAACAATATTATGAACTCAGGAGGAATAGAAAGAAGGGAGAGTGATTTTATTGATATTCTGAGTTATATACTTTATGTATCTGATTGATGATATAATTTCACTACACTACAGATTTATATCAAGTTGCTATATTGAGTATTCCAACACTCCCACTCATTGAGATAAAATGCAAATAAAGCTGAGCAAAACAAAATATTACCAATGAGATGCTATCTAGATAACTGAATAAGGTCAAAATTCTCCACTTATAAGCATAAAAATAGATAAAAGAAGTAGTAAAAAATGGAAAACCTGAGTAATATTATAGGTTTCTACCATAATATTTATTGATTAAGTCTAATTTTCATCATTTGCCATATATCATAGTATTCATTTTACTTATTTACTATAACACTTATCTCTCATATGCAGAATTTGAACTTCATCTTTGGAAGAGCCTTCATTAGTGAATCTGCTGTCATTTGCTCTATAGAGGTGAATTGCAGGCATATAGTCTCATTTTCAATATATTCTCATATATAATGGTGCTGTATATTGATATACTTGATTTTTGTATGATATATAGGGTTCTTTGCCAAAGCAATGATAGATTGGTTATCCTGTTGTATAGTTTAGGCATGGATTCTTGAGAGAATTCCAAATCCTTTAGCAATTTATGAAGCCAAATAGCTTCCTTCATCACTGTAAACAATACTTGATACTTCACTTATATAGATGATGTCACTACCAATGATTGCTTATGATTTGCCATGAAATGGCTCCACCATCATTAAGATAGAAGAAGTGTCCTATTGTAGACCTTCTGTTATCCAGATTGCCAGCCCAATCGGCATCACATATGCCAGAAAGACTTCCAGTACTCTTACTTACTCCTTTATCATCCAAACTGAGTATATAACTCTTTATACCTTTAATGTATCTAAATATATACTTAATTGCCATCCAATGTGAATTATCATAGTATAATGAGTATTGTGCCACTTTGTTGATTATATATAATATGTTGGATCTCATTCTGAGCATGAGATACATGAGGAATCCCACTACTTGTTGATAGAAAATATCATTGTTATCACATTTACTGGATGTATCAGACTTCTTTAGTCTTACAGACATCTCTATAGGTATTCTGACTGGCTTGCATTCACTTATGTCAATTTGCTCAAGTATTGTCTGAATATCGACTTCTTGGCTTCAATGTATAGTGCACACATTCCTGTCATATATAATAGATATCCCCAAAAGGAAAGATATGTCACCCATATCTATCATCTTGAACTTCTTGTATAGTACTACCTTTACTTCATTGATCTCACTTGTCATCTCAACCAGAATGATATCATTTATCCAAATTCTCAAATATACTATTTCTGAGGATATATGATGAGTATATATGTATGGGGTCTACTTCGCATCATTTGAATCCATTGTCTTCTATGAGATAATTATTAATCTTTCAATTCTATAGTCTTGCCACTTGCTTTATGCCATAAAGACCTTTGTGTAGTCTATATACTAACTCCTTCTCATTGTTATAGAGTTCATACCCTTATGGTTAATGGATATATAGTTTGGTATCTACATCTTCATTTAGAAAGGCTGTCTTAATATCCATTTGATAGATTTTATAATCGTACTTGGCTCCAATCACAAGAAGTATTCTAAGTGAAGTAAGCTTGAATATTGGGAAAAATGTTTCATCATAGTTGACTCCAAAGTCTTGTGAATACCTCTTTGTTATGAATCAAGCCTTGTATCATTCTATACCACTATTGCTATCATGCTTGATTTTATATATCCATCAGAATCCTATAGCTTACTGATTTGCTGGAAGAGGGACTAAGTCCCATGTGTAATTTTCAATGAATGAGCCATACTCCTCATCTATATCATTTTTCCACTCCTTTTCACTGTCTGAATGAATGGCTTCATTGTAGTATGCTGGCTTATTAGTCATTGCTATGTAAGTGCATTTACAAGCATAGTTTATATGATATTGTTTGCAATGAGATGACTTAGGTAGATTCCAGTAATTTCCCAAATCTGCTTGAACTTCATTATCCATCTTAGATTTGCACTTTTTCTTACTCTTCTAAGAGGTATTCTCTTTCTCTTCATTATTTATAATCTCTATGATTCTTGGTTCAGGGAGTTTCATAGATAAAGGTAATTGTGCTATTGATCTCATAAGTATAGGTTGCATTGCCAGGGTTCCAATTATTGGTGTGATCACATTTACTATTAGTATAGTTGTAGTTTTACTCATTATTAGTAGATTGATTATAGTTATAGGAATTTCCACATGAATTTCCTTCACTTTCTCTTTGAACTGAATGTCATAAGAGATGACTATACTATGCTTTTGTGAATTCCACAGTCTATATACTGATCTGTTGTATCTAAGGAATATATGCTTATCTGTCTTAGGCTCAAATTTGCCTCTATTACTATCTTTATCCAATATGTAAGCCTTGCTTCTGAATATCTATAAGTGCAAGACATCAGGCTTAGATCTACTCCACAGTTCTTCAGAGATAAGATTGTCATCTTTAGATTATATACCACTGCACTATTTGCTTAAAGCCCAAGATATATATTGATTGCATATATATGTCACTAAATTCAATACTTTAGCCCAGAAGGATTGTGACAAACTAGCTGTATTTATCATCATTCAAGCCATCTCAATAATTGTTTTATTGAACCATTCTGCTATGCTATTTTGTTGCAAAGTATAGAGAGCCATTCTATTATGTCATATTTCATACTCTTTTAAGAATTGTTTAAAGGACTTATTTATATATTCTGTCCCACTATCTGAGTATAGCTTTCTTATTCAATGTTTTGTTTCATTCTTCATGCTCATCTTGAATTTCTTGAATTTTCCAAATACCTTACTCTTTGCTAAAAGAAAGTATATATGCTTTACAAGTATAATCATTGATGAAGATAATAAAGTACTTCTTCCTGGAATATGATAATGTATATATGGGACCACAGATGTCCATATGTATAAGATCAAGTATACTATTTGCTCATTTTATCTATTCCTAAAATGATCTCTGAGAAGTCTTATTTGCTACACAATAATCACAAAAGAAGTTCAGAGATATACAGTTCAGCAATTCTTTCACTGAACTATTCCTCACAATCTGCTCTAAACTTGTCTGGCCAATATGTCTTAATCATTTGTACCATATATGCCAGATATCATTTACCATTGTAGAATATACTGATGTACCATTTGGCATACCATTGATTGCATATAGGTTTCCTCTTTTTGACACATATATTAATTCCTTATTATTCTTTAGATCAATTATGGTTATGCCATTTAGACATATATTTACTCTCTTATCTTCTTGAGCCATCATTTGTCCTATTGAGAAGAGATTTTTGTCTATATCCAGAGCATATAGTATGTCCATGAAGATATCTAAGGGTTTATTGACCTTTCAGTATAGATATATACTGACATTTCCTTTGCCTTAAGCATAGATCACATTATTGTCACCTAGCTTGATAGGGATGGAATGCTCAAATTTCTTATATGTAGAGAACAACTCATGGTATGCTGTTATATATTGCATTGCACCAGAATTCATAAGCCAAATCTCCTTGCTGCATATATTAGTACTGTTTGGCATATAGCTTACATTGGCACTTGTGCCTATATCATTTTACATTAGTGTAAAAATGTTTCCCATTTCTACATTTGTATGTGGATAGCTCTCTGCCTCTATAAAAAATATACCATCTCCACCTTGATTGTTGGTATTCATGACATTTGCCTAACCATATTGATTACTCTTTTCCTTCTTCTTGAGATTGCAATCTTGCACATAATGTCCAGGCTTATCACAGTAGAAGTACTTACTACTGAATTTGGTATATTGACTATTACATTGCTGTCCTCATTTTTTTTTATTTTTTATTTTTTATCTCTATAGACTATGACCTCATTTATTACTGGAACACCTGTCTAAACATTTCAATTGTCCTCATACCACATCGATAGCCCCAACTCTCACCTCTCTATCCTACCCCCACACTTAACCTCCCCCCCACTCTCACTCTTTCAAATACTATCTCATTGCCAAACACCTGCACTCGACTCTTACTCTTGCTATATATGACTTTCACCAGCTTTCTATGATGCCTCTCCCCAGAGCTCCATCTCCTCTGCCAACCTGTCAGTATATCTTTCAATAACTACTACTATCTCACCATCTTTTCTGCCAGAGTCAGCTTTTTCCCATCCTCAAAAATAGCTAATCAATATTCTGCCATTCCTACCCACACTGCAATGACTCACTCTAGAGTAAGCCACTCATTTCCCACTATGCCAAAAACCCTCACCTGAAGTACATTCCACCTCTCCTGCCCACATACTCTATATACACCACCTAAACACTGCCCCACTTCTCTCCAATAATTCACTAATACCTCACACTCCTCTAGCTAATGCTCAGGGGTCTGCACTACTCCTACCTACCCAACCCCCAAGCACTCCTTACACTCAAAGTCTCCTCTCACCACCAAATGTCCAGTCCTATAGTTCAGCATCACATTTCGCCTCATCACTTTCCACTACACTACCCAGAACTTCAGGGAGATCCACTCCTTCACCTCCACCCCCCAAGCCCATAGGTCTGACCAATCCCACTCTTCTCTGATCCCAACACTCTGCCACCCTACTGGCCAGAGATCCAGGCCAAGGCCCCATTGGCTCTCCATCCCTTCTCCAAGGTGGAAGTTGATTGCTGGTGACCCTTCTAATAATAGCTTGTACCACTTCCACATTCCTGGACCCCAGTATCCCCCTGCCACATTCTCCTCCCATTGAAGCACAATCTGATGCCCCCCTTCAATCACTCCCCACCAGAAATCCTCAATATCTAAGTCTCCTACTACTGCCACATCTAACCATCTTCAATAAGTCTCCAGATGATCCCTGGGGGGTGTATCTTACTTCCCACACCTTTTGCATTAGGGGAACCCACCCTCCTCCTCTCAGTACTGTCGCTCTTTAGAGCCACCAAGCTTGCAGACAGTGGAACTTTTTGGAAAAGTCCACCAGTCCAAGGCCACCATACTTCACAGGTAAGGTGAGGATCTCTCAGCTAATCTGACTTCACCTCCCAACCCAGATCCAATCCTTCACTAGCTTAAGTAGTCTCTTCACTACCTAAGCCAGAAAGTCCAAATAGTATGCCAGGTACCATAGCTTTGGCATTCAGTAGACTTTCAGAATCATCACTCATTCTGCCAGAGAGATATGGTGCCCCCCCCAGCTCTTTAGTGAGTCTCCTCATGCTTGCACCCTCCCCTCCCACCAGGCTCTTGGCAGCACTGACCCATATACTGAGAGGAAGATGCTCAAGTATCTGACCACCTCTCCTGCTGGCACCACAGATCCAATAATATTGCTACCAATGATCACATTCCCAAGCACTATTGTCTCAACACTTGTGCCAGTTCAGCTTCTGACCTGAGCATCTTTCATACCAGCCAACAGCCTCCTTGAGCTCCCCTATATCTTAGATAGAGCCCAGACCAACCATCATGTCATCTACAAAGGCACCCACCTTCCAGGTCACCCTTAATACTGTCAACTCTCCAATCTGCCACCTAATCCTATCCAGAAGTGGTTCCAGTGACAGAGCATACAGAATAGGGGACAGAGGGTTCCCTTGTAGCACTCCTTGCCCCAGTGAAAATAGAACTCCTTGGTGGTCATTCACTATTATGGCCACCTTGCTTCCCTTCAGCATCTGCATAATAGCCTGCCCCAGTCTCCCTGGAATTCCAATTCTTGCCAAGACCTTCTCCAATCATACACAGTACACCCTGTCATATACCTTCTCTTGATCCAAGAAGTCCAGCCTTCCATCCACCCCAGCAGCCCTTGCCCCCCTCAATGATACCATGTACCTATGCCATACTATCTCTGATCAGCCTCCCACCAATAAAGCCATACTATTCCTCCCCCAGAACTTGCTGTGCCACTGTCTGTAGATGTGCCACCAGTATCTTTGTTACTAACTTTCTATCCATATCCAGAAGTATGATAGATCTCCAGTTCTTCAAATCCTCTCTCAGCTCTTTATTCTTATAAAAGAGTACCACTAATCCCAACTCCTATCCTCCTAGCCATTTTCCTGAGTTGACCATATCTCTACACATCTCCTTTATCTCTCTGAGCACTCCTTCAATGTCCACCATTTTCTTCCAGAAGTCCCATAGCAGACCATCCTCCACTGGTATAGTCTCATTCTTTGTAGCCAACAGTACTCTCAAGATTTTATCCTTCTGGATGGGGTGGGTCAGATCCCCTAACCTCTCAGTCGCTGGCAGGGTCCACTCCTCCAAGAACCCTTTTATAGTTCTTCCATCTTCTCCTCCCTCCTCCTTGCTCCACAGATTGCTCCATCTTCTCTGGAGTGAATCTGGGATACCTTGTACCCCTGTCACCATTTCTCCATATTCTCCTATAATACCCTCCCACCTCTGCCACACCTTGCATGCTCTTAGAAGTCTGGTAAGATACTTTGTAGGTCTTTCTCCTTCCTCCAGCCCCTGCCACCTCATCTTGTCACCATCTCTTAGATCTGTAGCTCCTCTTTCTCCCTTGATGCAGCCTTCAGCTCTTTAATTTCCATCTTCACTCTCTCCACTCTCCACTCCTCACCTTTCTCTGCAGCACACTCATGGCCACCAGCAGACCCCAATGGAAGGTCCTCCAGTCAGCATGAGATTTCCATCATCTACTTTTTTCTAAGTCTCCCCTTCACTCTCCCCACCTCTCCCCAAAATACCTGAGCAGTAGCCTTCAACTTCAGCCACCAATCCCCTGCAGCCATGCCTTTCCTCCTCTAACATGCAATATTACCTACCACCTCTTCTCTCCATTGTTCCCACACCCTCTTGTCTTTCAATAGAGTACAGTTAAGTTGCCAATGTTCAGGCCCATCCCCACTTCCCCCAAATGTTTCCCACCCCACCACCCCTCAGTGGTCAGACCAGAAGTACTACATTATCTCTAATTCCTTCCAGATATCCATCTCCCAACAGTCAGCCATAAGAATCCAGTCAATCCATATTCTCAGTCCATGCACCCAATGGATAAAAACTACCTGATTCCCCCACTTCTAGTGCCCTGCATCTCTTAAAGCACTCAGTCTCTCTATCTCCTCCCATCTGTTCAGCCCCCCACTTTTACCTGTCTCAGCTAGCCCACAATCAGAGCAATCTATAGCAGCATCTCTAACCATATTAAAGTCTTCTCCAAGTATGTCGACTCCAGCCTCTACCAAAGTTTCACTGTCCAACAACCCCTCTATCCAAGCTACTCTCAATCCTCTTTCTGCTAGACAATAGCAAGAGCCCACCACTACTGGCCCCCACCCTGGCCTCACTCATATTCCCCACAGCAAGCAATCTTCCCAACCCCCAATGTTCTTTAATTCTCCTTTGCCCTTTCTTATCAGAATTTCAACTTTTCCTTGCCATTCTACTACCCCTCTCCACTCTCTCAACCAGTTCAACTTGTCTACCTCATCTTCACATCTCACATCCTGAAGTAGAAAAACATCTGCTTCCAAGTCCTTAAGCTATGTAAAAATATTTTGACAACTCTCTGATTTCCTCAGCCCATTGATATTTAGTAAAAAAATATTGGTTGTACTGTTCATATTGAATAATGTTTAGGTTGAAGTTCCACTCTAAATCTCCATATCCTAGTCTATCCTTGACAGATCCAACTCTCTCTCAGCTTCCAGCTTGGCTTCCTTCCTAGTCTCTAGCTCTACCAAGATCTCCTGCACTGCCACTGTATCCTTCTCATGCAGTAGTCCTCACATGCAGTCTCTTACAACTCTGCTCCATTCCAGGTATTCCAACCAATGACCATCATCCTCCTCACCATCTCCTTCAACTCCACCTCCTAGACTATATCTATATCATATCCTTCACTCTTCAACAGCCTTGCCAAGCATTCTGCCATCAGCTTCCCCATGACTCCAACTCTATACAAGATATCACTCCAGACCTTCTCACTCATCAGCTGGAAGTCCACCTCCCCCAACTTCTCCTCAGCCAGTTCCATCACTATCCTGCACATCCAAGGCCCCTCTCCCATGTGCTCCCCTCCAGAGTTGCTGACCTTTTACCTCTGTCCTGCTCTCCACTCAACCCAGTACTGGCCGACTCATCCCCCCAATCTTCTACAGCTACCCCAACTACCTGTCCCCCCTGAGAGATATCTGGGACTCAAAATCTAACATTCTTTGTACCCTTTATCACAATATCCTCAACATCCTCCACCTCAGCTCTAGTGGCTCCATTGGTATCTTCTGGCAGCTTGACTTCCTTGCCCTTACTGGCCTCTTTCTCCAACACCCAGTTCTTCAAGAATGACTCCTCTATCTCTACTGGCAGCCTCCTCTGGAGAGCATGCTCTGAAGACCACAAGCCCCCCGACCCCTTCTGCCTGTTTCCCACTGCCATCTCTTCACCAGGCTCTCCCCTCATATTGCCTGCCATGAGCTCTGTGAGGAGTTCCTTCTGCCTCTTCCTCTCCTGAGCCCTCTTTCAATCCTCTCTGTCCACCTGGATTTTCTTCCCATTGACTTCTACTGTCATTGTAGCTTTCTCAAAGGCATGCTATGCTCTCTCCCTCTGCTTGACTGCTCTATCCAACTCCCAGAGCACTGTCAGCAGATCTTCCAATGAACTTGACCCTAGACACCTTATACTTGAAGGGCTCCTACTTCATTATCTCAGGCCAGTTACTTTCTTTCCCCATCATCTCCTTCTCTGCCACTCTCAGGCACACTTCCACATCCCCAGTTCTGAAGAAGGTCTCCTCTCATAGCTGAAAGCCAATATCAACAACTTCACCATACTCCCTCATCACCCTTCCAACCCTGTCCTTTATCTCCTCCACCAAAACTATGGGGACTCCCTTGACTACCAGATGTACTACTTGGGGGTCCCAATGAAGACACTATGCCATTAAGACTGCGACCTCACCCACTTGTATTCTCTTGGCCACTACTACTATTATATACTTTTTTTTGAAAAATCCAACTTTGACTTCTTTCAGATCTTTCAAAAACTTCACCAATGTCACATCACTCAGCTGCTTGTTCAAGAGCACTAACATTATCCTAGCTATTACTGTCAGTCCCCAAAAACTCAATGTGATAGCAAATTTCAAAATCAATTTCTTGAGTAATAATGCCACCACTAGCCCCATTACACCATCAGCCAGGTCTCTCTTGTGTGTCACTCTTGACCTCTCAGCCCTCTCCTTGGTTCAATCAGCAGTCACATCTCCTTTTTTTCCCTGATTTCCCATCCCACTATTATACCTCTCCTATTAGCCCCATCTCTTCTAGTCTCTTGCTCCCCTATGCCTGGCCTAGCCTCCCCACTATCACTAGGTTTCTCCCTCACCCCTCCAACTTACTGCCAACCATCCTTGTCACCACCTCCAGCCCCATTCTTCACAGCCATCACAAAGCTCACCAGACTCTTGCTGCTCTCCTCACTTTCAGCTCCATGTCCATCTTTTCCTCTACTCCTTCCAGTTACCTTCCCAAAAGACCCCCATCCCCAGTTAATACCTTTTCTTTCCTTGCTGCCACTTGAATGCCACACCAGTTTCTGATCCAGTACACCAATCAGGAGATTGAATTTCTGCTATTTTGCTAGACTTTTTTTCTAATAAACCATTCAAAAAGTATATGTAAAGGTGTGTGTAATGTGAATGATAGTGGAAGAAGGTCCAAAGACAGATGGCTGTCCTCATTCTTTGCTTTGCTTACTTTTGCCTCAACCACATGCTCTGTAGAATGCTTTCTCATCATAGTTCTTATTAGTATCATTGTTTTGCCTTGATTCATTATTTAATATGCTTATAATGATGTGCTTATAGTTCAAAAGCTTATTGAATTCCTGCATAGTAGAAATGACTATATTGTATGCCTTGGGAAGGCCTCATATAAGAGCCAGGACCTTGTCATTCTCCCTAATGAGATCTGCTGGTATAGAAAGAGAATTCACCTAATTTATCAGATCATTGACATGGTTGGCATACTCCTGAATGCTCTCCTTGGGCTTCTTTCATAGAGTAAATAGTTGTCCCTTTAGATGGAATCTGTTGAATGTAGATGCTTGTTAATGGTGATCATGTAGAGTCTCTCAGGCTTCATTTGCTGTCATAGTATTTATAATAAGTTTTATTTACTCATTTGATAGGGTGAACATGATCTCTCTTAATGCCTTGCAATCCTTCATAGCATTGTATCTTATTACTTATATCTGTGGCTTCCAATAATCCTCCAGACTACATTCCTCTAAGAGATTTCTTATATGGTATGTCCATATGGCATAATCCTTACCATTGAAGACTGAAATTATCCTTTTTATCATCATAACCACCACCAAAGTAATTGCCAGAGAGACAGTACCTATGCTGGTACCTGTTCTACTTGTGTTACTTGGCAGGCTCATACTTAGTACTGCAGTACTTGAGCTTGAGCTTTCAGGGTTTGACATCTTCATATATTATAGTGTAGTATATGTTAAGAGGTGTATTAATTATTTGCTTTTGCTAACCCAGGCTCATAACCTTTATTGTGAACTCAGGAGGAATAGAAAAAAGGAAGAGAGATTTTATTGATATTCCAAGCTACATACTTTTATGCACCTAATTAATGACATAATTCTACTGCACCACAGATTATATCAAGTTGCTATATTGAGTATTCCAACAAATAACTGCTACAAGAACCTACATAACTAGTGCTCCCAATGAATTGAATCAAATTGAATTTGACCCAAACTCGATTTGATTCGATCAAATTAAAGGCCCAATTCAATTCGATTCGAATCGAATCAAAGGCTAATTCAATTCGAGTTCTGATTCGAACCCTATTTTTCGAAATGTAATAACTCGATGAATATGCATCCAAATTCAATGATCTTTAGCTTGTTAGATTCCTCTTATATAGGGGAATCTAAAAAGCTAAAAATCATTAAATTTAGACATATATTCGTCGAGTTATTACATTTCGAAAAATAGGGTTCAAATCAGACCCTTGATTCAATTTGAATTCGATTCAATTCGAACTTAATTCGAATTGAAAAATCCCCAATTCAATTCGATTCGAATGACCCTCAATTTGATTTGATTAGAATTGATTCAATTTGCTTGGAAGTACTATATATAATACAATCAGATAGAATAGATATGAGACCACCTGTATTCCATGGATACATCTCCAATGAATCAATCATTACTTTTATTGATGATTATAAATAGTATGCTGCAATTAGGACCTTAACAGCAGCATAGTAAGTAGCTCTACTCTCCATAAGCCTTTGAGGCTTAGTAAGAACTGCCTTCACTATAGTTAATTATACAAGAGCTGATGATCTAGCAATACTGTTAACCATGACGACATAGCTCTAAAATACCAACTATATAGATGAAATCAAACAAGCTCTTAAGGATTAACTGAATACTATCTGTCAAGAAATATCTGAAGACTCAAATACATTCTATATAAGGATCTGACATCAAATAGTTCTTGCTGACTACCCTGATACAGTTCAAGACCAAGTAGCTGAAAATATCTTCATAAAAGATATCTACTAAGAAATCACCTTAGCCATCTGATCTACCCCAGTAGTACTAGACCTGGCACAGAAAGTCACCTATGCCCAAATATACTAGTAAAAATCAAACCAAGAAATACCCATATAGTCCCAACTAGTGCTTCCAAATGAATTGAATAAATTCAAATCGAATTGAATTGAGGGTCATTCGAATTGAATCAAATTGGGGATTTTTCAATTCGAATTGAGTTCGAATTGAATTGAATTCGAATCAAATTGAGGTCTGATTCGAAACCTATTTTAGAAATATAATAACTCAACGAATATATGTCCAAATTTAATGATTCTTAGCTTGTTAGATTCCCCTATATAAGAGGAATCTAACAAGCTAAAGATCATTGAATTTGGATATGCATTCATCGAGTTATTCGATTTCTAAAAATAGAGTTCAAATTGGACTTCGAATCAAATTAGACCTCAATTTGAATTGATTCAAATTGAATTGGGCCCCAATTCGATTTGAACTTTTCGAATTAAATTGAATTTAGGTCCAATTCAATTCAATTTGATTCATTGGGAGCACTAGTCCCAACCACTATAGTTATAGGAATATCCAATAATAATAATCACTACCTTAAGAACCAAGAAAGGCTGATCCAATGGAGAAACTGGCTAAACACTTTCCAGAAATGACTATACATCTCAGTGATGTAGTCAAGGAGTTCAAGAAGAAGCTAGTTCTGAAGTTTGCTGCCATAAATAAAAGATGATCAGTAATATACTACAGATATCAGGAAGAAGGCCATTATGCCTCAAATTGTATAGCAGAAATCAAGTGCAAAGCCTAACCAAGCAATACAGCTAAGAACCAAGAACAAGCAAATATTATCACCTTTGAGGAGATTAGAGAATTAGAGAAAGAGCAGGAGGAATGAGAAGCTTATCCTGCCATCTCAAGTAAGAAAGATATCTGAGCTACTCTCTATAAGAAGCCTATAGGCTAGACCCCAAAGAAGATCCAAGCACAGACAAAGTCATCAGAAGCAGTCATTGAAAAAGAGACTCAGCAAAGTGAAGCTAACCAAGATATGGAGTTGGAATAAAATACCAAGCTTGAATAAGTAGTAGAGGATATCATCTGGAATACCACTTCATCAAGTGAAGAAAAGAGGAAGCAGAAGTTGTACAGAGTAAGACTTTCAAATATAATATCTTCAAGAATCTCAAGGACCAAAAGGTCAATGCAATCTTCAGTCAACTGGCAAAAATTCCAACTTTCAGACAACAAATGAGAATACATAGAAAAGGATCAAGGTTGGAGAATAATCAAAGCCAAAAATACTCAAGAAGACTCAAGTAAAGAGAGTGAAGACAATCAGAAGACATCAGCTTATGCTATCTGCTAGATCAAAGACTGAGTCTTTGAAGTCATTATTGATATAGAAGCTAGAGGATATCATTACTAAGAAAGCTGTAGACTGCCTGAGTTGGAAAATAGAAGAAGCCATCAAACTGATATTTATTATAGCTGATAGAATACAAGCAATACCCCTGAGAAAGTTTCAAGATATGTATGCTAATCAAGTTTAGAGAAGCCACTATCTCAATAGATATTGTTATCACCAATACAATCAACTATAATATCCTCATTGGCAATCAATGGCTTCACAAAGCTAAGGCAATGATCAACCTCAGTGCTCAGAAGATGCAGATTGTCTATTGGGGAAGAAAGATCAGAATTCCAATTAATGTCCACAAAAGAGCCTGTCTTGAGATAGAGAAAGAGCAAGAAGAAGAGGCTGATATAATTACCATAAGGAAAGAAAAAGGCAAGCAGTTGACAGAAGAAGAATGGTACATAAAAATTACAAATAGATATTTATCACAAGAAGTGTGCTCCTGGTGAAAGGATGTATTGTGTCCAGTACCTGGATTGCTACTACTCTTACATTATTAAGATAAAGAAGATCACTAATAAGACAAAGAAGAACCAGAAGGAAATAAAAGATGAATCACCAGAGCTTTTGGATGACAGCAATGATAAGGATGAAGATATTATAGTCAAGATTTGGAGGATCCATCCTTTGTAATGTAGCAGATGCTAAACTTAGCAAGTATATTGGATTTCTTTATCTTGAATTCTTGTCTTCTTGACTCCCAGAGTCAGTAGTTCTGTGAGGCCAAATGTGTCAAAGAGGTAATCCTGAAAGTCCCTTTATCAGTATACTTGTTCTTTATGCTAACACTTTCGATCTGAGGTTTATTCACTCTAAGATACTGGGTTATTTATACAAGTTTGCTAACTATGAGGTGGTTGGGTTATGTGGCCAAGCTGTGAGTCATCTCGCCACTTGGCGAAATAATCTTGCCATTTGGCAGAATGCTATACTATATCGGGTCTGCGATCTCGCCATTTGGCAGAATAATCTCGCCATTTGGCAGAATCGGGG
>RQIL01043636.1:0-25641 GCA_003951145.1 Jimgerdemannia lactiflua | reverse complement strand
TTTATTGAATATGAGATTAAATTGGTGAGCTCTTTTAATTTAGCTTATAATATTATAGTATTACTTTTATTTATTTATTTTATCTAAAGTATCTGGCAAAGATTATTATACTTCTTCCTATAGACCTCCAAAATATCTTTGTAAATAGTATTGGCACTTAGTAGATATAAATTATACTTAAGGAGACCAAAGATGCTATGCAATTGGTTGCTCTCAATAGTTATAAATGATTGGTCTATATATTGTAATATAGGGTGCATGGACCTTGGTGAGTTGGTTGGATTTTGTGTAAGGAGAAGAAATATATAAAGAACCAAACTGAGCTTATTAATTTATTCACTTTAAAATACTGGGTTATTTATACAGATTTGTACACTAATTCTGCTACTATGAGGCTAAGTTATGAGTCATTTCACCATTTGGTAAAATAATCTTACCACTTGGTGAAGTATTTAAGGCTATACTAATTTGGGACTGGTTGCGATCAAATGTTTATTCCCTCTGATTCTTGTTTCTAATTCATACCATACATCACATCTTCCTTCTGAATAGGTTATTTTTGACACAAAAATACCTATTCAAATTCCTATATTGCAATGTTTATACATTTTTTCCCCCTGTATGGATATATTCATAATATATCCAGGCAACTGTTAAAATATTATTTGAGGTCCCAAAAGTCTTCAAATAATTAATTTGGGTGGTGGTTCAGAGTGACAGGGTCTTCCAAAAATCAGATAACAGCTCATCTTCAAAAGTCAGGTGGGTGATGGTATCTTCATATGTCGTTTTTAATGGATGACAATGGTTTGTATCTTTTATCCTCCATGGCAGGTCCATTTGTATATCATCAAAAGTCAGATGATATTCTTCAAAAGTCGGGTGGGTGACAGTTAATATAATGTCTTTTTATTCTCTAGGGTGGGTCCATTCCATTCATATGTCATAAGGCAGTCCATTCGTATATCATCAAGAGTTGGATGATGGCATTCTTTACTCGGGCAGTTGATGGCATCTTCAAAGGTTAGATGGGTGATGGTTCAGGTAATGGCTCATCTTCAAAGGTCAGACAATGGTGCCTTCTCTTGGGCAGTTCATATATGATGTCTTTTTAATTCTCTAGAGTAGGTCCATTCATATGTCATCAAGAGTCGGACGATGGCATTCTTCACTTGGGTGGTTGATGGTGTCTTCAAAGGTCGGGGTAACAGCATCTTCAAAAGTCAGGTGGGTGATGGCATCTTCAAAAGTCAGGGTGATGGCATCTTCATATGTTGTTTTTAACTGATGACAATGGTTCATATTTTCTATTCTCTATGGCAGTCCTTTGCATGGTAGTTGGTTGGTTTATTTATGATGGGCAGCATTTATATCTTCAAATAATTAACTCAGGCAATGTCTTTTAATTCTTTCGGGTGCTCCATTCATAAGTCAGGAGGCATTCATATGTCATCAAAAGTCAGATGACATTCTTCAAATAATTAACTCAGGTGATGATAGTTCATATATGACATATCTTCAATTCTCCATGGCAGTCCTTCACATGGCAGTTTGTTCAGTATTTTCAGCGATTAATTCTTATAATATTGTCTCCTCAAACTAAGGAGTGACCTGGCTATTAACTCAATGATGCAGTCCTTTGCAGAGCATCTATTGTTCAATACCAATGACAGTTCACAGAAATGAGGCTGACAACTGGAACAACCAATTAACAGCAGATG
The DNA here is from genome assembly GCA_003951145.1 of Jimgerdemannia lactiflua. NCBI lineage: Eukaryota > Fungi > Mucoromycota > Endogonomycetes > Endogonales > Endogonaceae > Jimgerdemannia > Jimgerdemannia lactiflua. The sequence goes on along the minus strand of RQIL01043636.1, from coordinate 23,920 downwards.
GCGCAGACAAACAATGTCTTCAAAAATTTGGGTGATTCATATATGACGTCTTGGCAGTTTGTACATGAGTGGTGGTCCATATAGTGGTCCATTTGGCATGGTGGTTTGTTCAGTGTTTTCAGCAATTAATTCTTATAACATTGTCCCCTCAAACTAAGGAGCAACCTGACTATTAACTCAATTATGCAGTCCTTTGCAGAGTATCTATTGTTCAATACTGACAATAGTTCACAGAAACAAGACTGACAACCAGAACAACTGATTAACAGCAGATGGCATAGACAAACACCATGTGTAATATGACATCTGTATGGCAGTGGCAGCAGTGGCAGTTGTTCATTTTTTAGCTTAAAAGTGAGAGATTCATTATCTTGAATTACCAGCCAATGGGTACCAAGTTGTAATATAGGGTACATGGACCTTGGTGAGTTGGTTGGATTTTGTATGAGGGGAAAGAATATGTAAAGAACCAAACTGAGCTCATTAATTTATTCACTTTAAAATACTGGGTTATTTATACAGATTTGTGTGCTAATCCTGCTACTATGAGGCTAAGTTATGAGTCATTTCACCATTGGGCAAAATAATCTTACCACTTGGTGAAGTATTTAAGGCTATGCTAATTTGGGACTGGTTGCAATCAAATTTTTATTCCCCCTGATTCTTGTTTCTATTTTATACCATATGTCACAATATACAATCTAATAAATGAGTCAATTTTGAAATTCTACCAAAGTATATAGCTAAATATTTTTGATTAAGTGGGGTTATTGATATAGAAAAGATTGAGCAATTAGATAAATGTACTCACTATGACTTAGATATTAATTTTATTATTTTCATCTTCTTTTTTGATTTTGTTAGAGTATTTGTCTTTTATATATTGATATATGTTCAAAGTTGAACCACTATGTATTTTGAACTTCTGGCTATATAGTAAAACAAAATTATTAGTTGTATCATAAATGTGTCTTCTTTTTAATTTTTTATCTACAATAATTACAAATAATCTTATCTCTAGTGTAATGTGCCTGGCTCAATAGAGGCAAATTACAAGGTTGGGAGGCTATGTAGATTGGCTTGAGCCCCCAGTTACTTTGTTAAAAAGCAACAAAATGTTCAGATATTATATAGGTCTGATACTGGTGTTGGTGTTTAGTGGTATAATATTCAAGCTGAAGAATTCTGCTAATTTGGCAGTGTTCTTGGGTTGCGCATGTGAATGGGTTTCCTTCTAGAGTGGCGGACGATCTCTGTATAACAGTGGATAATTTCATGTGACCCAGGCAGTCGGATTTCTCGAATTTGGTGGACTTCCTTAAAAGAGTGGGCTCTCTGGGAACCTGACGATCAGTTTCCTTAAGAGTGCGGGTTCTCTAGATGCATGATGGGCAATCAGGTTCCTTTTCTGGTGGACGAACTAAATGCGGCGGATTTCTCGGGCAGTGCACGATGCAGTTAAGCGGACGATGTGGCTAAGCGGTCGATATGGTCAAACGATACAGATTGAATGAGGCAGTTCGTGACAAGGCAGATTGAGCGGCACGGTCTTGAACAATGCAGGTGATTGGTGCTGACAATATGGATTCTTTTGAGCAATGCGGGTTACTTGAATAAATGTGGATCGGCGGAATGCGGCAGATGAGCAGATAAAAATGTTGTGGACTTTTCTCTTGAAAATGGCGGACTGAATGATGTGGATCGGTGGTACGTGGCAGATCGGCAGTCAAAAACGTGGACTTGAATGTGGATTCTTCCTGAATTGGTGGACTTCTCAAATGGCTTATCTGGCAAGTGAACCAAAGGCAGACTTCTCTTGAAAAACAGTGAACTTTTTTGTATCAGAAAGTGGACTGGAGTTGGGAACAGAACAATGCTCACAATTTCTTGACAGTGGCTCATTAGCAGGCATATCTTCTAAGTGTTGCAATCCAATCTTTAGTATCAAGTGGCTTTTGGCAGGCATTTCTCCTAAGTATACCAGACAATTGACTTTTGCTTTTTGAACTTTTGGAACTGAGGTTTATTCACTCTTGTCTCTGGGGTATTTTATACATTATGGTTGCTATCTGGTTGCTATCTGGCTAATTATAGATTACTATTTATGGTGTGTTTGAGTGGACAGCCACTGTCCAGTGGACAGCCACTGTCTACATTATTCCCTTCTTTGGTTATCTGGTTATTTATACAATTTCTGCAGCAAGGGTTGCTGTGCTGGTTACTATGCTATACTAATATTCATGTCATCTGGCTTATTCACATCATCTGGCAATAATTCAGGTGGCATGTTTTTGTGGTTTATCACATCAGCCCCTACTAAAGGATAGTCTGTCCCAGACTGTCCTTTAGTCATCATTCCAATAGGCATAAGCATCTTCAGCATTCATGCCTGTGCCATCATCTTCTTCTGTATCTGAGTCACTCCATTTCAGTTCTGGATCTTCTTCTTGTTCTTTGAGAAACAGGAAGTCTACTTGTTGAAGAGTACTCTGGAAGGTGGTCTCATTCATCTGGTGGATGTCATTGAGGTAGAAATGAGACTGTACTAGGGCTCCAACATTTCATTCATACAGAGTATAAATTTGTTTGGCTGTTCTTGCTTCTCAGTAGATTATGCCAGCTAGTCCTCCAATATATGGCTATTCTTGTAACGGTTGTCCAATATTGTAGAAGGCTTGTAGGTAATTGATACTTCTGGATCAATTGTATTGGTATTCCTTCAAGTTGGTGGAACTGGGGCAAGAGAATTGGCAGGGCTTGGAAGAAACTGAGAATAAGGGTCTGGAGATGTTGATCTATCCTCTGAGTTATGGTTTGTGCAGATATATCTTGAGATGGTTGATGTGAACTGGAGTTCTCAAGATTCATCCATTCATGCTCCTTATATAGATGCTGGTTCCTCTGATATTATATATAAGATATGGTCCTTCTCATTTCAGTTCTAGTTTGGTGGCAAAGTTTGTTTTAATCATATTTCTCTAAACTAGGACTTAATCTCCAATCTTGATCTTCTGATCTTTCTGCTTCTGGTCATAATACTTTTTTTGTCTTTCCTGGATCTTGATAATCTGGTTTTGGATATCTTTTTGCAGCTGATCTCCTTTTTCAAGAAGCTTTTTGAGGTTCTCATAGTCAGCAGTTCTGGTCTTCTTAGCAAACATCATTTTGAAGAACTTTTGTTTGATTGAGGCAGCAGGGGTATTTCAGATTTTCCACAGGATTTCAGATAAGTAGAGATCTCAATTGATAGGATTGACCTTGGCAAGTCCTTTCTTGATGGTCTGGTTTATTCTTTCAGTCATCCCATTGGTTTGAGGGTGATAGGAGGTAGTTCTTATCAGGTGGATTCCATGAATTTGTACATAACTTGAGATTATATTATTTACAAATTCAGTTCCTTGATCAGAGATGAGTTCTTCAGGGGGTCCATATCAGTGAGTGAGGTCATGAAGGTGTCCAACAATGGTTAGAGCATCTGCAATTTCCATGGGGTATGCTTCAGGCCATTTGGTCAGATGTTCAACAAATACTAGAATGTATCTGCTTCATTTTGGTGTTACTGACAGGGGTCCAATTATGTCTACTCTCCATCTTTGAAAGATGTAAGTGGGTGGGGGAATCAGTTATAGAGGGGCTTGATGGTTTTTTCTTCCTTGATACTTCTGGCAGGTATCACACTTCTGGATGATGTCTCAGACTTGTGTTCTAAGATAGGGTCAATGTTGATAATCTTTTCAAATCTTGTCTTCTGTATTTATTTATCCTTGGTGTGCTTTCTGGTATTCTTGTCAAATGAGATCTTCTTGCTCCTTGATGGTCTTGGGAACTTCTTTGAGGGTACAGTTCCAAGGTACCCCCTTTCTTTAGTTCATTGGGTTATATAGGAAAGAACATCAATATTGTTGTGAGTTCTTCTCACTTGTGGATGATGTTGTTTTCATAATCTTGAAGGATAAGGATCCATCAGGCAAGGATTCCAGTAGGGTCTTTTCAGTATAGTAACCATTTTGAGGGCTGCATGGTCTGTGATCAGAGTGAACTTTCTTCCAATGAGGTAATGTTTAAACAGGGTGACTGCCCATATGACTGCAAGGCATTCCAATTTAGTGCTCCCATAGTTGGTTTGCTGCTTGTTGGTGGCTCTGCTTGTATAAGCTATTACATGGTACTGTTTGTCAGGTCCTTCTTATGCAAGGATTGCTCCAAGGTCATTCTTGGATACATCAGTGTACAGAATGAAAGGTTTCTGCAGATCTGATCAGACTAGGATTGGTGCTGAGATCAGGCAGTGTTATAGTTTTCAGAAGGCTTCTTCTTGTGGTTCTTTCTATTAGAATAGTACTCCTTTCTTCAGTAAGGTTCAGATTGGGGCAGAGATTTTGGCAAATTTCTTGATAAATCTTCTGTAGTAAAATGCAAGCATCAGGAAGGATAGGGCTTCCTTTGAGGTCTTGGGGATAGAGAAGTTATTGACTTTTTCAATCTTCTTGAGGTCTGTATGTGTTCCATCTTTAGAAACTATGAATCTAAGAAATTCGAGTTTCTGTTTGCCAAAGTAGCACTTCTTTGAGTTGAGTCTCAGATGGTTTTGTTAGGTGAGTTTGAAAAACTCTTCAAGGTCTCACAGGTGGTCTTCAAAATTTGCTGAGTAGATGTTGGAATCATACATATAGACAATCAGGCAGTAGTGGATAAGAGGGGCATATACTGAGTTCATCATTTGCTGAAAGATTGGGGGTGCATTGCAGAGTCCAAAGGGTATTCAGAGGTACTTAAACAATTTTCCTAGGGCAAGGAAAGCTGTCTTTTGAATATCTTTGGGTTTCATTGGTATCTTATGGAATCCTGCAAATAGATCTATACTGCTGAAGTATCTAGTATTTTGTAGCTGGTCCAGAAGGTCATCAATTCAGGGCAAGGGGTATACATCTTTTTTGGTTACTGTGTTGAGTTTTCTGAAGTCCACAACAAGTCTCCATCCTCTTTTCTTTGGTATAATAAGTATAGGGCTGGCCCAAAGGCTGATAGATGGTCGGATAACTCCATTGTCTAAGAGTTCCTGTATGTGTTCTTTCTTGAATGTCTTCAAGTGGTGGGGTATCCTGTATGGTTTCTGTCAGATGGGTGTTGTATTTCCTGTATTTATACTGTAGTGGTATAGTGGGTTGTATGGCAGGTTACCATAGTCTGTAGTAAAGATGTCCTGATATTTATAAAGGAGTTCAGTCAATTGTTGTTATTGCTGAGGTGTCAATTCTTCTCTAATGTTTGTGGAAGGCTTCACTTTCTCCTGGGTCGCAGAGGGGTGTTCCCTTTATTCTGTGACCTTTTGCCATTTCCCTGTAAGTTTAATTCATAAACTTCTCTGTGTTTTTGGTTGAGATAAGGCACAAGGTGTCCAATGGTGGTTCCTTTTGGCAGGATGATGCTGTCCCAGCTTGTGTTTATTGCTTGGGAGTGTACTGGATTCATCTTGTTAGGGAATATGTACCCTTCTATGTACAGATTTCAGATTTCTTCATTGGGTTTGAAGAAAAGATTCCTGGGGTCTGGTGGTGCAAAGATTTCGATGGTGGTTTGCTCTCCTGGCTCAAGAATGAGGTTCTTGTGGAACTTCACTGGCTGGCAGAAGACTTGCTGAGGGGCATTTTTTTTAAATTGGCTGATCTGAAGGAGATGTACTTCCTTCTTATCTGAGCTTCCAAATCCTTTGGTTTGTCTGGTTCCTTGAGTGAGTTTGGGTACTTCTTGCAGTTGAGGAGTCTTGTACTCAAGGAAGACTACTTGAGTGATTTGTTCTTCTTTGTGTATTCAAATCTATTCACCACTTCCATTTCTTAAAATGATCTTGATTTTGCCTGTGTATCCTGGATCAATAGTTCCTCCTTCAGTGGAAAGTCCTTCAAGGGCTAGACCAGACCTTAAGGTCAACTGGATGTAAGTTCCTTTTGGCAGTTGCATGGCAATACCAGTTCTGATGAGCTTTGTACTTTTGGGGCCCATAGTAGTATCATAAAGACTGCTGAGATCATAGCTAGTATCTTCTTGGTGTGACTTCTTGAGTGAAATTGCATTAGGGTAGAGTAGGGTAAACTGTGCAATATTCTTGCCAAGTACAGGCTGTCTATGGACTGAGGCTCCTGTTGCTTCAGATTTCCAATCTTTGATGTCTAGGTATGGCCATCTTACTCTAGTAGAGGGGTCTCAAAGATAATTGATTCCTCTTTTTCCAGTGGGGTCCAGGGCTTCCATGAAGTTGATAGCATCATCTATCCATCCTTGGTGGATTGCATGACAAATGAGAGCCAGGATATCTTCTCCTAGGTCATATATCTTGAGAATCTTCCTTATAGGTCTCTTCTTTTTCTCCTTTCGAATCTTTGCTCAGTCATCTCCTCTCTTGAGTGTGTATTCAATCACATCTTTGCTGAGATGGATCTTCTCATGTTGACAAGGCCAGCATCTGGGGTACTTTCTATGATGACAATACTCTATGGCTTGGAAGTGCTTTTTTCTTTCTTCAATTTCTCCTAGCTTTGGGAATCTGCATCCATTCACATCATACTTTGGTGGGAGGGTAGACAGGGGTTTCACTTCTGTCTAAGTGTAGAATCCTACTTCATTTCTTCTCTTTGCAAGTGTGGTGACTAATTCTTGGAATGAGGTTCCTTCTGCAATAATTTTTGGGGATTTTGGTTCAGAGGGCTGTCTGGCTTGCTGGTCCAATATATGGCATTGATAGCAGTAGTCACTTGGTGAGTGGAAAACAACTTAATGGAGGCATCTGCCCATTCAGAAGGCCTTCTTTTGATGGGTTTCAGGCCTTGGGATGACTGGCTGTGAGCTAGATCCAGCTTCTTCACTCTAAGGAGTATTGTTAGCTTCTCTTTCCTGTAGTACCCAATTTGGATCATCCCATGAAACAATTGTAGGGAGCTCTTCATTTTCGGAAATGCCATCACCTTCTTTCTCTGGTGGTTGATCCCAAATTGCTTATATTTCTGCTGCTTTGATTTCAGAATTGGGTATGACTTATATATGGCTTTTCGGCTAGGTGTTGTGAAGGCATTTCTTCTTCCTTCTTCTGCAGTCAGGGCATATAGTTCCAGGGCTTTTTCGAATTCCCACATGTCTGGATGAGTGTTCCTCGCATTCTGTCTTTGGAGGCATTTGATGCATCCTCTGGCTTCTCCAGCAATAGCTCCAATTGTGATGGGGATAGTTGATTCAGGGTCTCAGTCTGGGGTCATTGTCATTTTCAGAGTCCTCTTCTTCTTCTTCCTCAGTGGTAGATTCTTCACTGCTGACATATTCTTCTTGAATAGTCACCTTCTTCTTCTTCTTTGATGGCTTGAAACTAGTGACCTTGACTCTGTACTTCTTTCCTCTATATTCGAATTTGAGCACTTGTTGACTGATATTGATATCTGCATTTATCTCCTTTATCTAATTGGTGCCAAGGATCATATCATAGGTGACAGCTTTGATCACAACTATCTTCTTATTGATACAGGAGTAGCTATTTGTGTCATTGCTAAGAAATTCCTGAACAGCATTCAATGGCCCATTGATGGGCCCTCTAGCCTCAGCATCATAGTAGCAGATGGAGCCTGAACTCAACCCCTGGGAGAAGTCTGAAATATTACTATCACCCTTGGATACATTTAGTTTGCCATCCCTGATTTTCGTCATCTGGCCTCTGATTTCTCTAAACAAGTAGGTGCTGACATGTCTTTCTGCAGCTTGTACTATCAGGGTTGCTGGTTCTTTTTAGGGAAATGGGAACTCTTCCTGTATAGGATCTGGTAGTTTACAGCAATTTAAAGAGTGAAGGAGAATAGGGAGGTATATCAACCTGCTCCTTTTCATCTTCATCTTGAATGGTTCTTCTGCTTGCTCTTTTGGGTGGTTTTCCTACTACTCTAGAGCAGCCTACTGCTCTCTTTCTCTTTTCTGCTGGATAGACTGTTTCTCCATATTCAGCCTTGGTTGGGTACAAGTCTAAGTCACTGTATTCTTCACTGTCACTCTGCTCATAGTCTTCTACTGGGTGAGCTTCTGTCCTCTTATTGTGGGTGTTCTTTCAGTTTGGTGGTTCAGAATTCCTTAAGCTGCCTTGGTTGTTGCATTTGGTGGCATAATGTCCTTGCTGTCTATACTTGTAGCATTGGACCTCTGCTCTGTCTCTTGAAGGGTAGTTTCAACTATCAGAGGATGGATAGTTCCTCTGGTAATAATCCTGATTTTCATGTGAAGGGTACCTTGGCTGATAGTCCCAATTTTCGCATGGATAGCTTAGCTGGAAATTCCAATTTTCGTGTGTAGTGAGCCTTTCAATCTGCCCAACCAGTCTGTCTACTTTCAAATTGAGATCTTGAATCTCATTCTTGTCCTTCTTCCATTCCTTAATGGGCTTTTCTCCTTTTGATTCTCCTTGAAGGATTTCTTGCAGGGCTTTGATCAAGAGGTCTTATTTGTCTTCTTTCCGATTGTCAGTCCAGGTAGTTCCTTGCTTGACATCATAGTATCCTTAGGCTGCATCTACTTGCTCTTCAGGCTTTCTGATGCCCAGGGTTCAGATATGTTGAGCAATGTTGGGTGGAATTCCATTCATGAAGGTCATTGGACCAATAATGTCTTAGTTGGCAGCATTGAATCTGGCAGCATACATTCTCTTCTGGATTCTGGTGAAGAATGCTCTTGGGGATTCTCTGAGGTTCGTCTTCATTCCCATGATGGATTCTTGAGCTTTGTAGTAGGTTTCATTTCCTGCATACTTTTCAATAATCCAGTATTGCATGGCCTCATATTGTTCTTCTTCTGATCTTGTATTTTCCATGACATCTTTTAGGTCTGTGTTGACATCATTTGCAGTTCTGGAGAAGATGCCTTTGACTGGCTCTCTCAGTTGTACCTTGAAGATATTGATTTGTCTTTGGGTTGACAAATCTCTCAGGGCTGCTATTCCTTCAATTGCATCTATGAATTCTCTTGGATCCTCCTCTGGATATTCTGCAAATGTGGGTAGTATTGTGCCCATTTCATCATCACTGTCCTCTGATTCTGTTTCAATTTCTGGCTCTGATTCTGAATTGTTGGCTATTGATGGGTATGAGCTTAAAGGTGCAGAAGATCTGAGAGAATGTGCTCTTCTTGGTACTATTCTGGGAAGTCTTGTGGGTTGAATTCTTGGAGTTGGGTTACTGGTCTGAATAAATCAGAGAGGACTCTTGGAGGAAATCTCTCAAGATGATTGTTGAGATTTTGGATGAGATTGTCAAAGTCTTGGTTGGTGTTATCTACTTTGTCTGGTGTGAGCTCATCAAAATCTCTAGTTGGTGTAACTGCTGGTGGAGGATTTCGTAAAGTGCTGGCTTCTGCAAAGTCAGATCCTTCTGATGCTGAGTGGTATCCAGTTCTAGAGATAATTATGTCTCTTCCTGTCCAAACACTTTGTAGAGCTGGGATTTCTTCTCTTGTGGTAACTGAAATTGGTGCTGTGTCAAAGGTTGCTGTAGTGCTGGTCTCCAGGTTGAAGGTTGGGTTCTGTGAGCTAAAAAGTCATACTAATTCTTTTAAGAATATTCCCAGTTGAGCCCCCAAATGTAATGTGCCTGGCTTAATAGAGGCAAATTACAAGGTTGGGAGGCTATGTAGATTGGCTTGAGCCCCCAGTTACTTTGTTAAAAAGCAACAAAATATTCAGATATTGTATAGGTCTGGTACTAGTGTTAGTGTTTAGTGATATAATATTCAAGCTGGAGAATTCTGCAAGTGATTTCCTAATTTGGCAGCATTCTTGGGTTGCACGTTTGAATGGGTTTCCTTCTAGAGCAGCAGACGATCTCTGCATAATGGTGGATAATTTCGTGTGACCCGGGCAGTTGGATTTCTCGAATTTGGCGGATTTCCTTAAAAGAGTGGGCTCTCTGGGAACCTGACGATCAGTTTCTTAAGAGTGCGGGTTCTCTAGATGCGTGACAGGCAATCGGGTTCCTTTTCTGGCGGACGAACTAAATGCGGCGGATTTCTAGGGCAGTGCTGTCTTCTTGAACGATGCAGTTAAGCGGACGATGTGGCTAAGCAGTCGATATGGTCAAACAATGCGGGTTAAATGAGGTGGTTCGTGATGAGGCGGATTGATTGGAACGGTCTTGAACAATGTGGGCGATCAGTGCTGACGATACGGATTCTTTTGAGTGATGCGGGTTACTTGAATAAATGTGGATCGGCAGAATGTGGTGGATCGGCGGATAAAAACATTGCAGACTGATCGGCAGATTGGCAGACAAAAACGTGGACTTGAATGTGGATTCTTCCTGAATTGGTGGACTTCTCAAATGGCTTATCTGGCAAGCAAACCAAAGGTGGACTTCTCTTGAAAAACAGCAAACTTCTTTGTATTGGAAAGTGGACTGGAGTTGGGAACAGAACAATGCTCACAATTTCTTGGCAGTGGCTCATTGGCAGGCATATCTCCTAAGTGTTGCAATCCAATCTTTAGGATCAAGTGGCTTTTGGCAGGCATTTCTCCTAAGTGTACCAGATAATTGACTTTTGCTTTTTGAACTTTCGAAACTGAGGTTTATTCACTCTTGTCTCTGGGGTATTTTATACATTGTGGTTACTATCTGGTTGCTATCTGGCTATTTATAGATTACTATTTATGGTGTATTTGAGTGGACAGCCACTGTCCAGTGGACAGCCACTGTCCACATTATTCCCTTCTTTGGTTATCTAGTTATTTATACAATTTCCGCAGCAATGGTTGCTGTGCTGGTTACTATGCTATGCTAATGTTCATGTCATCTGGCTTGTTCATGTCATCTGGCAATAATTCAGGTGGTACATTTTTGTGGTTCATCACACTAGTCTTAGCACAATATTGTCAGATTTTGGAATGAGAATTATATAGAAAGTATGGAACTATTAAGAATGTTTAACTTAAAGCATTATTGAAACTATAAACTATTAAAGACTAATCTATTGACATATGTATTTATGTATATATATTTGCATATATATTATATATTGTAATGTATGATATAAAATAGAAATAAGAATCAGAGGAATAAACATTTAATCATGGTACCCAAATCTGATTCCTGATATAGTATAGTTGTCATTTTACAACTGTAGAAATTTTAGCAACTATAAAAATTCTACAGATGTAAATCTTTTATGATTATAGAAATCTTAGTAGATATATAGGATTTACATTTGTCACTAGACCTCTACCAGAAGCTTCTCTTCCTCTATTTAAAAATAAAAAAAGCCATATCCTCACTTTATTTCTCTTACAGCTTCTTGTTCTCTAACAGAGTATAGTTGAGTCACTAATATCAAAACCTGTCACCACTCTCTCCAAATTTCCTTAGCCTATTAATCTTCAATGATCTGATCAGAGACCCTATGCCACTTTTAGTATTTTCTAAACATTTACTCCCCAGCAATCCTCCAAGAGCACCCAATTAATTCTTGTCTCCAATCCATCTTTTCAATATATAAAAACCTTCTGCCCCCCCACTTTACCCTCTCAGCATTACCTAATGTACTCAGTCTCTCTATCTTCTTCTATCTTATTAGTCTCCTTCTGCAGCTGACTACACCTGACCCCCCATCTGATCAATCCACTGTAGTATTCTATACTATATTAAAGTTATTACTCAGCAAGTCTACTCCAGTCTCTGCCAAAGCACTACTATTCAATAAATCTTCAAGCTACTCCACCCTTGTACTCCTGACTGCTAGATAGTAATAAGATACAACCATGATCAATCCTATCCCAGCCTCTTTTACATTCCTTACAATAAATATTTCCCCCATCCCCCAATGTTCTGTAGCTTTTCTTTCCCTTTTTTAATTAAAATCCCAACTTTTCTACACCATTCTGCAAACTCTTTCCATTCTTTAGTCTAATTTAGCTTATTCCAGACATCCTCATAGTACATATCCTGCAATAAAAAAAAATCTATATCAAAATCTTTCAGCCAGATAAATTTTTTTCTTCCTTACACAGAATTCCTTAACCTATTGATATTTAAAGAAAAAATATTAATTGTATTATTTATAGAGAATATTTTTAGAATGTTATACATCTCTTCTCAACTCTTCACAATTTTAGTTTGATATCTATTGTGACAGATCACAAAAACATACCACTTGAATTATTGCCAGATGACACAGACAAGCCAGATGACATGAACACTTAGTATAGTAATCAGCACAGCAATCATTGCTACAGAAAACTGTATAAATAATCAGATAAGCTAAAATAGAGAAAATCCCTGACAGTGGCTATCACTCCAAACACACCATAAATAGCAAACCTATAATTAGCCAGATAGTAACCAGATAGCAATTACAATGTATAAAATACCCTAGAGATAAGAGTGAATATACCTCAGTTCCAAAATTGAAACCAAAAGCAAAAGACAAGTCTGCCTACAATACTTTGAGGGATATGTCTGCCAAAAGCCACTTGATTCTAAAGATTGGATTGTAACGCTTAGGAGAAATACCTACTCTAGAGTCTCTTCTAGGAGATTGTGAGCAACTGGTACCTCATTTCCACTCTGGTCCACTTTCCGATACAAAGAAGTTTGTTAAGAGAAGTCTGCCAATTCACTATATACTGCTGATCCACATCTAAGTCCACTGCTTAAAGAAGAGCCACCATTTTCTGCTAATCCACATTTATTCAAGTCTGCCATTTTCAAGAAGTCTGCATCATTCTACATTTTGTCCGCCAATCCGCTGCATTCCACTGATCCACATTGTGCATCTGCATTGTTCTACATTTTACCTGCTGATCTGCTGCATTCCACTGATCCGCCTCATTCTGCCCACATCGCCCACTCAGCTACATCGTTTGCCCACATCTATTTAAGTAATCTGCAATGCCTGCTCAGCCACATCATCCGCATTAGCTGTTTACTATAAAAGGAACCCAATTGCCCATCACAAGTATCCAGAACCTGCACCCTTAGGGAAATTGATTGCCAGTTCCCAGAGAGCCTGCTCATTAAGGAAATCTGCCAAATTTGCTGTACACAAGATCACCTGAGTCACAAACAGATTGCTGAGTAATACAGAAACTGTTATACAGCCCAAGAACACCACCTAAAAAGGAAATTGCCCAAATCACATACAGAAAGTATCCAGCTATTGAATATTATACTACTAGACACCAATATACTTATATAATACCTGAACATTTTGTTGCTTTTTGACAAAGTAACTGGGGGCTCAAGCCAATCTACAGAGCTGCCCAACCTTGTAATTTGCCTCTATTGAGCCAGGCACATTACATTTGGGGGCTCAACTGGGAAAATTCTCAAAAGAATTAGTGTGACTTTTCAGCTTACAGAACCCAACCTTCAACCTGGAGACCAGTACCACTGCAATCTTTGATACAGTACCAATTTTAGCTACCACAGGAGAAAAAATCCCAGCTCTACAAAGTGTTTGGACAGGAAGAGATGTAATTACCTCTAGAATTGGATACCACTCAGCATCAGAAGGATCTGACATTGCAGAAGCCAGCACTGTATGAAATTCTCCACCAGTACCACCAGCAGATACACCAACCAGAGATTTTGATGAGCTCACACCAGATGAAGTAGATAACATCAATCAAGACTTTAACAATCTCATTCAGGATCTCAACAATCATCTTGAAAGATTCCCTCCAAGAGTCTTTCTTGATTTACCCAGACCAGTAACCCTAATCCCAAGAAATCAACCCACAAGACTCCTAAGAACAGTACCAAGAGGAGTACCATCTCTCAGATTTTCAGCACCTTCAAGCTAATATCCATCAACAGCCAACAACTCAGAATCAGAGCCAGAAATTGAAACAGAACCAGAAGGCAGTGAAGACAAAATGGACACAATACTACCCACATTTGCAGAATATCCAGAGGAGGATCCAAGAGAATTCATAGATACAATCGAAGGAATAGCAGCCCTGAGGGATTTGTCAACCCAAAGATGAATCAATGTCTTCAAGGCATAGCTGAGAGAACCAGCCAAAGGCATCTTCATCAGAACTGCAAATGATGTCAACACAGACTTAGGAGATGTCATGGAGAATACAAGGTCAGAAGAAGAGCAATATGAGGCCATGCAATATTGGATCATCAAAAAGTATACAGGAAATGAAACCTGCCACAAAGCTCAAGAATCCATCATGAGAATGAAGATGAACCTTGGAGAATCCCCAAGAGCATTCTTCACTAGAATTCAGAAGAGAATGCATGCTGTCAGATTCAATGCTGCCAATCAAGACATCATTGGTCCAATGACCTTCATGAATGGAATTCCACCCAACTTTGCCCAACATGTCTGAACCCTGGGCATCAGGAAGCCAGAAGTGCAAGTAGATGCAACCCAAGGATACTTTGATGTCAAGCAAGGAACCACCTGGACTGATAATCGAAAAGAAGACAAAGAGGACCTCTTGGTCAAGGCCCTGCAAGGAATCCTCCAAGGAGAATCAAAATGAGAAAAGTCCACCAAAGAATAGAAGAAGGACAAGAATGAGATTCAAGACCTCAATTCAAAAGTAGACAGACTGATTGGGCAGATTGAAAGGCTCACCACACATGAAAATCTGAACTACCAGCCAAGGTATCCTTCTCAAGAAAATCAGAACTACCAGCCAAGGTATCCTTCTCAAGAAAATCAGAACTACCAGCCAAGGTACCCTCCATATGAAAATCAGAATTATCAGAGGAATTATCTATCCCCTGATAGTCGAAACTATCCTTCAAGAGATAAAGCAGAGATCCAATACTACAAGTGTGGACAGCAAGGACACTATGCTCCTGAATGCAACAATCAAGGCAGCTCAAGGAATTCTGAACCACCAAACCGAAAGGATACCCACAACAAGAGGACAGAAGCTCACCCAGTAGAAGACTATGAGTAGAGTGACAGTTAAGATCACAGTGACCTGGACTTGTATCCAACCAAGGCTAATATGAAACAGTTTACCCAGCAGAAAAGAGGAAGAGAGCAGTAGGCTGCCCCCAAGCAGTAGAAAAGCCTTCCAAAAGAACAAGTAGAAGAACCATTCAAGAGGAAGATGAAGAAGGACAGATTGATACACCCCCCCATTCTCCTTCACCTTTCATCCCTGGAGCCACTATTAATGGAGAAGACCCTCTACTAGAATCTACTGATAAAGAGATGGGAGAAGAACCAGAATCTGAAACAAGACTCCAAAGTCCAAGAAGAAATACATCCCAAAGACCATGCCCCAGGACATCTATAATGAAGCCTGGAAGAAGATCCAAGAAGTCAAGATGGAAGTTCCACTCTTGCAGTTCCTTCAATTAACATCTGTTAAAGAAAGAAACAAGTTACTGCGAACTACCAGATCTTATACAGGAAGAGTCCCCATTCCTCAAGAAGAACCAGCAACCCCAGCAGTGCAAGCTGCAGAAAGGCATATCAGCATCTATCTGTTTGGAGAAATCAGAGGCCAAAAGGCAAAAATCCTCATTGATACAGGAGTAGCAGTATGTGTCATTGCCAAGAAATTCCTGGACAGCATTCAATGGCCCATTGATGGACCCTCTAGCCTCAGCATCATAGTAGCAGATGGAGGCCAAACTCAACTCCTGGGAGAAGTCAGAAACATTACCATCACTATTGGACACATTCAGTTTGCCATCCCTAAGGCAGTTGTGACTAAAGCTGTCACCTATGACATGATCCTTGGCACCAATTGAATGAAGAAGATGAATGCAGATGTCAATATTGGTCAACAAGTGCTCAAATTCAACTATAGAAGAAAGAAGTACTGAGTCAAAGTCACCAGCTTTGAGCCATCAAAGAAGAAGAAGAAGGTGACCATTCAAGAAGAATATGCCAGTAGTGAAGAATCCACTACAGAAGAAGAGGAGGACTCCAAAAATGACAATGACCCCAGACTAAGGCCCCGAATCAACATGGTAGAAGACAGACCAGAAGATAATGTGTGGGCACAAGATACTATCCCCATCACAATTAGAGCCATTGCAGGAGAAGCCAGAGGATGTATCAAATGCCTCCAAAGACAGAAATGCGAGGAATACTCATCCAGACAAGTAGGAATTCGAAAAAGCCCTGGCACTATATGCCCTGAATGCAGAAGAAGGAAAAAGAGATGCCTTCACAACACCCAGCCGAAAAGCCATGCACAAGTCATACCCAATCCTGAAATCGAAGCAGCAGAAGTACAAGCAATTTGGGACCAGCCACCAGAGGAAGAAGATGATGGCATTTCCAAAAATGAAGACCTCCCTGCAATCATTTCATGGGATGATCCAAATTTGGCACCACAAGAAGGAGAAGATGACAACACTCCCTGGAGTGAAGAAGAAGCTGGACCCAGCTCACAACCAGTCATTCCAAGGCCCGAAACCCATCAAGAGAGAGCCTTCCGAATGGGCAGATGCCCTCATCAAGTCACCTTCCACTCACCAAGAGACTACTGCTATCAGTGCCACATATTGGATCAGTAAGCTAGACAGCCCTCTGAACCAAAATCCCCAAAAATCATTGCAGAAGGAACCTCATTCCAAGAATCAGTCACCACACTTGCAAATAGAAGAAATGGAGTAGGATTCTACACTCAGACAGAAGTGAAACCCCTGTCTACCCTCACACCAAAGTATGATGTGAATGGATCCAGATTTCTGAAGCTAGGAGAAATCAAAGAAAAAAAGAAGTACTTCCAAGCCATGGGATATTGCCATCATGGAAAGCACCCAAGATGCTGGCCTTGTCAACATGAAAAGATCCATCTCAGCAAGGATATGATTGTGCACACACTCAAAAGAGGAGATGACCAAGCAAAGATTCAAAAGGAGAAAAAGAAGAAGCCTACAAGGAAGGTCCTCAAGATATATGACCTAGGAGAAGATATCCTGGCTCTCATTTGCCATGCAACTTACTAAGGATGGAAAGATGATGCTATTAATTTCATGGAAGCCCTAGACCCCACTGGAAAAAGAGGAATCAATTATCTTTGAGACCCCTCTACTAGAGCAAGATGGCCACACCTAGACATCAGAGGTTGGAAATCCAATACCACAGGAGCCTCAGCCCATGGACAACCTATACTTGGCAAGAATATTGCATAGTTTACCCTACTTCACCCCAATGCAATTCCACCGAAAAAGGCACACCAAGAAGATGTTGGCTATGATCTCAGCAGTCTTTGTGACACTACTATGGGCCCCAAAAGTACAAAGCTCATCAGAACCAGTATTGCCATACAACTGCCAAAAGAAACTTACATCCAGTTGACTTCAAGGTCTGGCCTAGCTCTTGAAGGACTCTCTACTGAAGGAGGAACCATTGATCCAGAATACACAGGTGAAATCAAAGTCATCTTAAGAAATAGAAATAGTGAATGGATTTGAATCAACAAAGGAGACAAAATTACACAGGCAGTCTTTCTTGAATATAAGACTCCTCAGCTACAAGAAGTACCCAAGCTCACTCAAGGAACCAGACAAACCAAAGGATTTGGAAGCTCTGATAAGAAGGAAGTACACCTCCTTCAGATCAGCCAATTCAAAACAAATGCCCCTTAGCAAGTTTTCTGCCAATCAGTGAAGCTTCACAAGAACCTCATTCTTGAGCCAGGAGAGCAGACCACCATCGAAATATTTGCACCACCAGACCCCAGGAACCTCTTCTTCGAACCCAATAAAGAAATCTGAAATCTGCACATAGAAGAATATACATTCCCTGACAAGATGAACCCAGTACACTCTTGAGCAACCAACACAAGCTGAGACAACATCATCCTGCTAAAAGGAACCATTATTGGACACCTTGTGCCTTATCTCAACTGAACACATAGAGAAGTTTATGAATTAAACTTACAGAGAAATGGCAAAAGGTCACAGAAGAAAGGAAAGGCCCCTCTGCGACCCAGGAGAAAGTGAAGCCTTCCACAAACATTGGAGAAGAATTGACCCCTCAGCAACAACAACAATTGACTGAACTCCTTCATAAATATCAGGACATCTTCACTATAGACTATGGCAACCTACCATACAACCCATCATACCACCACAGTATAAATACAGAAAATGCAACACCCATCCAACAGAAACCATACAGGATACCCCACTACTTAAAGACATTTGAAAAAGAACACATACAGGAACTCTTAGACAATGGAGCCATCTGACCCTCTACCAGCCCTTGGGCCAGCCCTATACTTATTGTACCAAAGAAAGGAGGATGGAGACTCATTGTAGACTTCAGGAAACTCAATACAGTAACTGAAAAAGATGCATATCCCTTGCCCCAAATTGATGACCTTCTGGACAAGCTACAAAATGCAAGATACATCAGCAGTATGGATCTATTTGCAGGATTCCATGAGATACCAATGGACCCCAAAAACATTCAAAAGACAGCTTTTCTTGCCCTAGGAAAATTGTTTGAGTATCTCTGAATGCCTTTTGGACTCTGCAATGCACCCCTAAACTTTCAGCAAATGATGAACTTAGTATATGCCCCTCTCATCCACTACTGTCTGATTGTTTATGTGGATGACTCCAACATCTACTCAGCAAATTTCGAAGACCATCTGTAAGACCTTGAAGAGCTTTTCAAACTCACCCAACAAAACCACCTGAGACTCAACTCAAAGAAGTGCTACTTTGGCAAACAGAAGCTTGAATTCCTTGGATTCATAGTATCTAAAGATGGAATACATGCAGACCCTAAGAAGATCAAAAAAGTCAACAACTTTCCCATTCCCAAGACCCTGAAGGAAGCCCTGTTCTTCCTGATGCTTGCATCTTACTACAGAAGATTCATCAAGAGATTTGCCAAAATCTCTGCCCCAATCCAAACCTTGCTGAAGAAAGGAGTACTGTTTCAATAGAAAGAACCACAAGAAGAAGCCTTCCAAAAACTACAATACTGCCTGACCTCAGCACCAATTCTAGTCTGACCAGATCTGCAGAAACCTTTCATTCTGTATACTAATGCATCCAAGAATGGCCTTGGAGCAATCCTTGCACAAGAAGGACCTGACAAACAGCACCATGTGATAGCTTATACAAGCAGAGCCACCAATAAGCAGCAGACCAACTATGGGAGCACCAAATTGGAATGCCTTGCAGTCATATGGGCAGTCACCTTGTTCAAATATTACCTCATTGGAAGAAAGTTCACCCTGATCACAGACCATGCAGCCCTCAAATAGTTATTGCACTGAAAGAACCCCACTGGAATCCTTGCTCGATGGATCCTTATTCTCCAAGATTATGAAATCAATATCATCCACAAAGTGGGAAGAACTCACAACAATGTTGATGTTCTCTCCTATATGACCCAATGAACCAAAGAAAGGGTGTATCTCAGAACTGTACCCTCAAAGAAGTTCCCAAGACCATCAAGGAGCAAGAAGACCTCATCTGACAAGAATACCAGAAAGCCCACCAAGGACAGATAAATACAGAAGACAAGATTTGAAAAGATTATCAACATTGGCCCCACCTCAGAACACAAGTCTGAGATATCATCTAGAAGTGTGACATCTGCCAGAAGTATCAAGGAAAAAAAAACTATCAAGCCCCTCTACAACCAATTTCCCCACCCACTCACATCTTTCAAAGATGGTAAGTAGACATAATTGGACCCCTGCCAATAATACCAAAACAAAACAGATACATTCTAGTATTTGTTGAACATCTGACCAAATGGCCTGAAGCATACTCCATGGAGATTGCAGATGCCCTGACCATTGTTGGTCACCTTCATAACCTCACTCACTGATATGGACCCCCTGAAGAACTTATCTCTGACTGAGGAACTGAATAATATAATCTCAAGTTATGCATGAATTCATGGGATCTACCTGAAAAGAACTACCTTCTACTATCCACAAACCAATGGAATGACTAAAAGAATGAACCAGACCATCAAGAAAGGACTTACCAAGGTTGATCCTACCAATTGGGATCTCTGCTTACCCAAAATCCTGTGGGAAATCTGAACACTCCTGCTGCCTCAACCAAACAAAAGCCCTTTGAAATGATGTTTTCCAAGAAGACCAGAACTGCTGACCATGAGAATCTCAGAAAGCTTCTTGAAAAAGGAGATCAGCTGTGAAAAGATGCCTGAAACCAGATTATCAAGACCCAGGAAAGACAAAAGAAGTACTATGACCAGAAGCAGAAGGATCAGAAGATCAAGATTGGACATTAAGTCCTAGTTTGGAGAAGTATGATTGAAACAAACTTTGCTGCCAAACTGGAACTGAAATGAGAAGGACAATATCTTGTACACAACATCAGAGGAACCAGCATCTATATAAGAAGCATGGATGGATGAATCTTGAGAACCCCAGTTCACATCAATTGCCTCAAGATATATCTGCACAAACCATGACTCAGAGGATTGACCAGTGCCTCCAGACCCTGATCCTCAGCTTCTTCCAAGCCCTACCAATTCCCTTGCCCCAGTTTTAACTTGAAGGAACTCTGATACAATTGATCCAGAAGCATCAAGAGAACCTCAACATTGCCCAAAGGTTGCTTCAGATCCACCATCTGCAGGCCTTCTACAACATCAGACAACTGTTGACAGACCAACCTTACATCAGGAGCCCAGCTGGAATCACTCTCAGAGAAGTAAGAACTGCCAAACGAATCTATACCCTATACAGACGAAATGTTAGAGCCCTGGTGCAGTCTCATCTCTGCCTCAATAACATCCACCAGATGAATGAAATCACCTTTCAGAGTATCCTTCAACAACTTGACATCCTACTTCCTGAAGAAAAAGAAGAAGACCCAGAACTTGAATGGAGTAACCCAGATACAGAAGGAGATGATGGAATAGGAATAGATGCTGAAGATGCTTATGTCTACTGGAATGATAACTAAGGATAGTCTGGGACAGACCATCCTTTAGTGGGGGCTAATATGATAGACCACAAAAATGTACCACTCGAATTATTGCCAGATGACACAGACAAGCCAGATGACATGAACACTTAGCATAGTAACCAGCACAGCAACCATTGCTGTGGAAAACTTTATAAATAACCAGATAAGCTAAAATAGGAAAAATCCCTGACAGTGGCTGTCACCCTGACAGCTGCTGTTACCCCAAATACACCATAAATAGCAAACCTATAATTAGCCAGATAGCAACCAGATAGCAACTACAATGTATAAAATATCCCAGAGATAAGAGTGAATAAACCTCAGTTCTGAATTTGAAACTAAAAGCAAAAGACAAGTCTGCCTACAATACTTTGAGGGATACATCTGCTAAAAGCCACTTGATCCTAAAGATTGGATTGTAATACTTAGGAGAAACACCCACTCTAGAGCCTCTTCTAGGAGATTGTGAGCAACTGGTACCTCATTTCTACTCCAGTCCACTTTCTGATACAAAGAAGTTTGTCAAGAGAAGTCTGCCGATCTGCCACATACTGCCAATCTACATCTAAGTCTGCTGCTTAAAGAAGAGCTACCATTTTCCACCAATCCGCATTTATTCAAGTCTGCTGTTTTCAAGAAGTCCACATCATTCTACATTTTGTCTGCCAATCCACCACATTCCGCTGATCTGCATCATTCATCTGCATCATTCTACATTTTACCTGCCGATCCGCCGCATTCTGCCAATCTGCCTTGTTTTGCCCACATCCCCTGCTCAGCCACATCATTCACCTGCATTTATTCAAGTAATCTGCAATGCCTGCTCAGCTGCATCATCCGCATTAGCTGTTTGCTATAAATGGAACCTAATTGCCTGTCATGAGTATCCAGAACCCACACCCTTAGGGAAATTGATCACCAGTTCCCAGAGAGCCTGCTCATTAAGGAAATCCACCAAATTCACCATACACAAGATCACTCAAGTTACAAACAGATCACTGAGTAACACAGAAACCATCATACAGCTCAAGAATGCCACCTAAAAAGAAAATCGCCCAAATCACATACAGAAAGTCTCCAGCTATTGAATATTATACTACTAGACACCAATACACTTATACAATACCTGAACATTTTGTTGCTTTTTGATAAAGTAACTGGGGGCTCAAGCCAATCTACACAGCTACCCAACCTTGTAATTTGTCTCTATTGAGCCAGGCACATTATACTATCCTTAATAGATCCAATAGACATTTTACCTCAACCTCAGCTTTCTCTTTCTCCTTCTTCTCCAACTCTACTAGTATTTCCCAGTCTACTTCATTAGCCTTATTCTCTATCTCCACCTCTTCTCTATAGTTCTTATAAACTGTTTTCTATATTTTAGTCCCATTTCTTACTATCTAGCAGTCAGCAACAATCTGCCTCACTGTTCTCAGCAACTCAGCCTTTCTTGCTATATCTATTATATATTCTTTCTCATTTAGTATGATCACCAGTACTTCTAATCTCAATTTGTCCACCATGCCCTTCCTAGTCAAATGCCTCTATCACATCTTCTCATTCAGAATTCAATAATCAACCTCAACTAGTTTATCAGCTGCCAAATCTCTAAGTACTTTCAATATTCATATCTCTTCTCCTACACAATCTCCTCCTAGAGTCATTGGCCTCTTCTTCTCTGACAGGCTATCCTTCTTCTTAGTACTATCTTCATTCTTCTCCTTGACATCAATCAGCCCCTCCTCCTTAACCTCAACAATTATACTCCTTTATTCAGTATCTGGTACTTCAAATCATATATTCTGAGCTTCTCTAATCACTACATCTTTCACCTCAATACTGGCCTCCACTCTATTGCTCAAGATCTCCAACTACTGATTACCTCTCTTCTCTTTCTTATCCAAATCCCTAAAGAAATCTGGCTCATCTTCCCCAATGATCTTTATATATCAAGAGATATATTATAAGGTCTCCAAACCCTCAGTCTATCCAGAGAACTCTTCTGTTATACCTCTAGACTTATTCTTATAACTTTCTGGATCTGAGAGTGATATGTGCATTCAGTGACTTAGAGGTTGTGCACTTATACTACCCTAGGGTCCCATCTCAGATATCTCATTATTAATACTATAACCTCTCTCACGATCACCCCTTTAGTCATAGCTACCACTAGATACTCCTTCTCAATAAATTCAACTTCTGTCTTCTCTAATCTCTTCAAGAACTTCACCAACACCATATTTTCCAACTACCTTTCAAGTATTCTCAAAACCATTCTTACTCTTACTGTCAGCTCTTAGAAGTTTAATATAACTGCAAACTCTAAGATAGACTTCTTGAATAATAGAGTTATCATTAGCTCTATTATACCATCCAACAGATCCCCTTTATATATTATTCCTGGGTCTTCAGGAGGATTTCTGTATATATCAGCAGTCATATTTGGTTTTTTTTGCCAGATTCTCTATCATGTCTCCATCAGTAGTCACAGCCCAACTATCAGTCACTTCTCCTCTAGTCTTCTCTCCTTCACTAAATAGTACTTCTCTAGCATTTTCATTCTTCTCCTTCTCCTTTGCAACTACCTTCTACCCCTCAGCTCTCTTAGCTCTCTCTCTATTCTTCTTTACTATAGTTATAAAACTTACTAGCCCCTCTTCCAACTATCTTACTTATCTCCTGTCCCCCCTCCTGACCCTTCTCCCCCACTGGCCTGGCCAAAAAAGCCCAACCCCATTCCAATCCCCCCCTTTCCATACTGTCAGTCAAATATCTCACTCTTAACAGATTAGCATACCCATCAGAATCTTATAGAGTTACTATATTATTAGTCAATTTTCTCAATAAACAGTATAGAAGTGTATTAAAAAGTGTGCCAGAAATTTGTGTTATGTGAGTAATAGCAGAGAAAGGTCACATTGAAAAACATCTAGTCACCACAAAAATTAATAAATTTTTTGAAACCCTATAACTTTGAAAGATATTATATATTCCAAAAATTATTGTAT
>RQIL01043635.1:0-14975 GCA_003951145.1 Jimgerdemannia lactiflua | reverse complement strand
GCTATTTATATCAGGTGTTTCTTGTTCTGGTACAAGTGTTCAGGTGCTGTACAGTGTACAGGTGCTGTACAGTGTACAGGTCCTGTATGGGTAAACATCTTCTTTTGGTATGTCTGGTTATTTATACAATTTCCGCAGCAATGGTTGCTGGGCTGGTTACTATGCTATGCTAATGTTCATGTCATCTGGCTGTTCGCATCATCTGGCTAATTATGAGGGTTTCGCGTCATCTGGCTGTTCGTGTCATCTGGCTGTTCACGTTATCTGGCTAATTATGAAGGGTTCGCGTCATCCTTGATTTCTGAATGTCTTCCTACTATAGTAGGTGGCTAACTTATAGCTATTCTAAAAAGTTTTTTTTTTTGTATGTGGCTCACCACAATAAGAATGTCATTGAGCCTGCAGTCACTCTTTGAGATGTACTGTATATTCTGGAGATAGGAAAGAACCTCTTCTCCATAGACAAGGTAATGGCTCAAGGCAATAAGGAGATATATATACATTCAAAAGGCATGGCCTACATAGCAACAAACACAATAAGATATTTTGATGATAGCCTTGAAGTGAGGGAATCTGTATATAATTAATGGCACACTGAATGGTGCAACTGCAAAAGCCTTTGCATATATAATAACAACTATACACAATGTGTATAATATATGATATAAACATTTGGGACATATTGGCAAATTGAGCCTTGAAAGGATAATTAGAAACAGTTCAGTAAGTGGATTATTGGTATATATATATCCAGATAATAACTTTTGTGAGGATTGCATGGAAAATAAGGTATCCCAGTGCCCATTTGAGAAATGATGAAAGTGTGCCTCAGGGATCCTCAATCTGATCCACACTGATATCTGCAGGCCGATACATATCCTATCACACTCCAACAAGAAACATTTCCTTACATTCATTGATGACAATATGTGCAAGGTATATATATATCTTCTATCAGCAAAAAGCAAAGCCTTAGAGAAATTTAAAGAATTCAAAGTAATTGCCAAAAATGAAATGGGATGTAAAATATATACTATATGCTCAGACAATAGCTGGGAGTATATGAATAGCCAGTTTAGGCAATTTCTGATAAGATACAGTATATGCCATCAGAAAACAGCTCTCTATATACCTCAGCAAAATAGCATGACTGAGAAATTTAACTGTATGGTCATAGAAATAGTGTGTATAATGATCAATACAGCTGGATTAGAATACTCCTATTGGGGAGAAACCATGAATACAGTGGCATATATTTGCAACTAGTATGTATCTTGATTGCTAAGCAAGGATTCCAGCAATAAGTATTCCAGAGATACTGATCATAATTCTGAGAAATTATGGAGTGGAATAAAGCCAGATGTATCCCATCTACAGATTTTCAGTTGCAAGGTATATATTCTTGACAAAAGTAATGTTAACTGGCAAAAGTTTGAGCCTAAGATGAGTAAGTATATCTTTCTAGAGTATAGTGGAAAATCATATAGACTCTGGAATTCACATGTGAGATGTGTAGTAATTTCATATAACATATAGTTTTAAGAAAATAGTTCAGAAACCTACATGGAAGTACCAGTGGAGACATCCATGTTCTAGCCAGCACAATAGCTAGTACTACTAACATCTTCAAAGGCTCCAGTGATGAATCAAAATTATTATCAACTGCTATATGAGCTCAAGCTAACATTATCTGAAGAACCAGAAATGATGGAGATCAAAGATGATGGCAAATTCTCTGGTAATGAGAAAATCAAGAGCAAGAGCAAGCAAGAACCAAAGTGTAAGCTTAGGAATAATACTCACTCCAATTTAGAAAGTTATTGTGATGTGCCAGTAAGTCCCAGATAGCAACATAAAGATTATGTGAGCTATGTTGAAGTATATGAATATATATATATTGCAACATCTGGGGAGCCATACATATATGATGAAGCTATGCAATGTCTGGACAGCAAGAAATGGGAATATGTAATAGATGAGGAATATGATTTGCTCATCAAGAATGGTATCTGGGACTTAGTACCTCTTCTGCCAAATTTTCAAGCAATAAGATCCAAATGGGTGTATAGGATAAAGTGCAATGCCAATAGAAATATAGAGCAGTACAAAGCTCATTTCATAGCCAAGAGTTATTTGCAGGATTATGGTGTAGACTATGATGAGACATTTTTGCCTATATTCAAGCTTACTTTACTTAGAATACTTCTCACAATTGGCATGCTATATGATCTGGAGATCTATCAAATAGATATGAAGATGGCATTCCTGAATGGTAATATAGATATCAAATTTTATATCCATCAACGGTAAGGATATAAAAACAGCAAATTCATATAAAGGTTATGTAAGGGACTATATAGCATCAAACAAGTAGTGTAACTGTGGAATAAAAGAATTGATAAACATCTCCTTGATAATAGATTTATATGCTGTAAAGCAGATAATTATATATACATCCAGTATTATGATAATGATAGTATAGTATTCATTGGTATATAGATGGATGATATCATTATTATTACTAGCAAGGATAGGCTCAATAGAGTAAAAGAAACCCTATGCCAAGAATTCAAGATGACCAATATGGGTGAGGCATCCTTTTTGCTTGGAATATTGATTATATAATATAGGAGTGCTCACACTATGTACCTCTCACAAGAAACTTACACCAAGGCCATCCTTGAATGCTTCAATATGAGTGAATTCAAGCCTGTTGGTACCCCAATAAAGACTTTCATGAAGTTA
Organism: Jimgerdemannia lactiflua; assembly: GCA_003951145.1. Taxonomy (NCBI): domain Eukaryota; kingdom Fungi; phylum Mucoromycota; class Endogonomycetes; order Endogonales; family Endogonaceae; genus Jimgerdemannia; species Jimgerdemannia lactiflua. The sequence goes on along the minus strand of RQIL01043635.1, from coordinate 12,230 downwards.
AGGAATCTTAATAATATGCTCAAACTCCCTGACAATATTTCCTATTGACAAGTGGTCAGCTCTCTCATATATCTAATGCTTGGAACAAGGCCCAACATATCCTATGCTGTCAATAAAGTAGTGCAGTATTACTCATATTATGACAACTCATATTGGATAGCAATTATATAAGAGGATTTTCAGGTACCTAAAGAGATCAGTATACTATATGCTTATATTGGGTAGTAATATTGGATTGAATGAGAGTAATGGTAAGGGCAATAGTAATGGCAATGACATCCAGCTATCTGGTGCATGTGACACTGATTGGGCCAGAGACTTATCACCAGTCTATGACTGGGTATCTCTTCTACATCAGCATGAATGATAAAGAGTTCATTGTTTCATGACAAACATACAAGCAGAGTTCTGTGGCAATATCATCAATGTAGGCAGAGTATCAGATGCTGTCATTGGCAACAAAGGAGGCTGTATGGATCTGTAAGCTATTAAAAGAACTTGGCTTTACTCAGGAATAGTACTCTATACTAATTAGGTAAGACAACCAATCTACAATAGAACTTGCCAAAAATCCAGTACATCATAGCAGAATGAAACATATTGATATACTCCATCATTTTATTCAAGAATGTATAGAATGTAGAAGTATATACTTGGAATACATCCCCATGGAGTATATGGTCACCAATTCACTTATGAAAGCCCTTCCAAAGCTAAAGTTCAAGCTATATATTCAAGGAATGGATCTTACTGGGGATCTTGTAAGCAGTTAATCATGAGATACTTCTTAGGCTGTCAAAAGTCCCTTGTACTGTATATATATTAGTAATATCCCTCATCTATAAGTGAATTATATATATTGCATTCTTTGCTTATAAATAGGTTATAATGCATTTTTGCTGGTATTATGAGCATTTCAAAATACTTTTCAACCTACAAAAATTCCTTAGATATAGGATTTCTAGTTATATATACAGTTCTAGTTTTTGCATATGTTATGTATGGCTTTTTTGTTTAGTTTCCATTCCTTTTTTTTGGGAGTACATATCTCCTTGAGTGGGAGTATTGAGATATGACAACTTAATATTATAATATAGCATATGCTAAACTTGGCAAGTATATCAAATTTCTTTATCTTGAATTCTTGTCTTCTTGACTCTCAGAGTCAGTAGTTCCATGAGGCCAAATATGTCAAAGAGGTAATCCTGAAGGTCCTTTATTGGTATACTTATTCTTTATCCTAATACTTTTGATCTGAGGTTTATTCACTTAAAGATACTGAGCTATTTATACAGATTTGCTAGCTATGAGATGGCTAAGTTATGACTATATTTCCTGTGAGTCACTTTTTATAACTATAAATCCTCTATATCTGCTAAGATTTCTATAATTGTAAAAATTTATATTTGTAGAATTTCTACAGTTGTTAAAGTTTCTACAGTTATAGAATTTGACTGCTATACTATATTGGGAATTGGGTTGGGTATCATAATCAAATGTCTATTCTCCTGATTCTCATTACTATTTTGGATCAACTATTACAACTTTCTCCTGAATAGCTGATTCATCTCTAAAACATCCTATTTACTTGAACTCCCAGGTTTTGACTATCTGAATCTCTTTATATTGTACAATATGTACTATCACATTCTCCCAATATTATCTTCTAACCTGGCCAAAATCTCCTAGTAGTACTCTTCAGAACTGGGCTAGAGCTGGTTCATCATCTTTGAATAGGTGGTATATCCTTATAGCAATCAGAATCTGAGTGTGAGAGAGCTAGCACTCTCAAATCCAATCTTCTTTGTCCATTGCTGGCTTTGAGTTCAGCAATTGTCCCAACTTGAAGTATTTCTAGAACTCAGTTCTATTCTAGTATGCCTTGAAGTATGGGATTTATAACAAGTGTGTATTTATTATGCTCTGAATGCTATTGAAGGATTCTTCCATCATTGGTGGTTTGGTGGAGCATCACTGTCTTTCTATGGCTCTTTGGGCAGTACTAGTGATCTTGAGGGCTATAGCTGTACTCTGTTGATTTACCATGGTACTTCTTAAGCTGGTTTCAGTGGATAGTAGTAGGAATGATTGTGCTTGTGAGCTTTCATAGCTGAAAAGTGGTCCCTTTTATATCTTGCATCAGATAAGATCCTTCTCATTTAGGTTCCAGTTTTCTTGACTAAGAAGCTTCTACTATGTTTCAATACACCAGGACTTCATCATCTATCTTGATAATCTCCAGGAACTTGTGGGTCTTTTCCACATTGTTTCATTGTAGTGCCTGTGCTTTAGTTATATAATTCTCAGCCTTTTTCCTAATTTGATATAATCTCCATATCTTTGTATCTATGCAGTTCCAGATTGCATCATTACTTGCTGACAAACTTCCACTAGAACTTTCTTTGCTGAATAGTATTTCTCATAGTGTGAAATGGGTACTTTGTGATTGTATATCCCATAGAGTAGATAATGCTATTGGGAGATAGTGGTCTCAGTTTTCATATTCATCACAGATATTAGTGATGATATTCTTAAGGGTCTTATTAGTTCTTTCTGCTTGTCCATTTCCTTATAGATAATAGGCAATAGTCTTAATATATTGGATCTTATACTTCTTGTAGAGGATTTCATAGACCTGGTTGATAAATTCTGTTCTTCTATCCATGATAACTTACTTTGGGGTCTTGAATCAGCAGATGATTTCTCTGTGCAAGAAATTGGTAATTAATTATGCATTGGCTTTCTTAAGGGGCCCAGCCTCCACCCATTTTATAAAGAGGTCTACAATAACAATGGCATATTGGTTGCTTGTCAATGTCAGGGGTAGGGAGCTGAATACATTTATTGCTATGTTAGTAAATAGTATTGACTTGATGACTGCTGATCCAGGGGCTTAATTCTATTAGTCTTACTTCTGCTTCAGATATTTATCACAGGTTCTGACAAATTGCCTGATATCTTCTTCCATTCCTGGCCACTACATAGTCCTTTTTGTTTTGTCATATGTATTGGTTCCTTCTATATGGCCTTGCTTATGTACTTTCTTTATCACCTGATTCTTCTAGTACTCAGAGATAACTAATTGCTATACTTTCTTGAGTATTTCTCCATCAGTTTCAAATTGTTTCCAGATCTGATTAATAATTGTTTTTGTCCATTCTTTCAGATGTGGGCTTATCTTTCACTACTCCAGGTAGCTGATTATTCCATAGTACAGCTCCTTATTCATAACGATTTGGTAGGAGTTGGGTCCTTCAGGGTATCTGTGAGAGAGCATCAGTATTGGCATTGGTTCTTTCAGGATAGTGGGTGATTGTGGCATCATATGCTTATAGCTTCATGATTCATCAGACATAGATTCCTTTTGGCTTACTAGTGGTGAGCAGTCAGGTGAGTACTGAGTGATCCATCTCGATGGTAAAGTGTCTTCCAGCTAGGTAGTAGTGGAACTTCTCTATAGCCCAGATAACTGCAAAGCATTCCAGCTTATATAACTCATAGGACTGCTCAGCTCCACAAGTACCTCAGCTGAGGTAGGCTACTATATATTCAGTACTATTCTTCTTTTGTACTAGGACAGCTCCAAGTCTCATTATACTGACATCTGTCTGCAGGATGAACTCTTGGGTCCAGTCAGGTCTTCTCAAAATTGGGGCCTGTGCCAACCTGGTCTTGAGTTCATCAAAGGCTTGTTGCTGCTGTTGGGTCCACTGGAACTTAACCTTCTTCCTGAACAGATCATAGATAGGGCTGGTAATATGAGAAAATCTGTAAATAAACCTCCTGTAGTAGGATGCTAGTTCTATGAAGACTCAGGCTTCAGTAATGCTAGTGAGTACTGGGTATACTACTACTGCCTTGATCTTGGTAGAGTCTGAATGTGTTCCATTATGATTGATGATGTATTCAAAGTAAGTGATTTATTCTTCTCTGAATTTGCATTTCTTGGGCTTAATGTAGAGGCCATGCTTGCAAAGTTATCTGAGAATTTCCTTGATATGTTCCAAGTATTCCTTGGCTATTCTATTGAAGATGATTAAATCATCCACATACACCATCATCCATCTTTCATAATATCTCTGAAGATGCTATTCATCATTCACTGAAAACTGGCTGGTGTATTGCATATTCTGAAGGGTATGCAAAGATAAACATATGTAGGTTCCATCAGGAGTGATGAAAGCTAATCTTTTGCTGGCTTCTGGTGTAAGGCCAATTTGGTAGAATCTGGAGAACAGATCAAGAGTAGTGTAAAATCATGCTTCATTCCCCAATATGATGAGGATGTCACTGATATTGAGCAGTAGTTGTCTGTCTTTTTTCAGTAATCTCATTAAGTCTTCAGTAGTCTGTGCAGAGTCTGGGTGTGAATTCTCCTGGTTGGCTTCCTTTCTTTGGTGCAAGGACTATAGGTAATGACCAAGAGCTGCTGGCTTTCTTAATGATCCCAGATTCCTCCATCTCCTTGATTTCTATCTTGAGCCATTCTCTATAAGCTGGTGGGATAGGACAGGCCTTCTGATAAATTGACTTTGCACTTCCAGTGTTGACATCATGATAGTATAAGGGCTTCTTGGTTTTAATGTCTTTGAAGTCTATAGCCAGTATATCTTTGAATGTATGTAAGAGGTCTTGTAATTCTTTTCTGAGTGGGAATCTTCTTCCAATTATATAGATGTATTTATTATAGCTTTCTTTCTTCTCATGCTCCAATTTAGTAATCTTAGTTTCTGTAAGGATTCCTCTTCCTGTAGAGCTAAATTCAGCCCTTTTTTGCTTTATTTGTCTGCTGTTCATCACCTCCTTAATTCTTGGGTTGAGGATGGATAGGATGAGTATTTGTACCAATCAATCCTTCTTCCTTACTTCAAATGGGATTGTTGGATTGTAGTTTCTGACAAGAAGAAGGATTTCTCCTATATAATCTAAATCAATGACTCCTCCTTCTATGGATATTTCACTTTTCACCAAGCTACTTCTTATCTTGAGGATCTCAATATGGTTTGGTGGAATGGTTACTTTGATTCCTGTCCCAAGGATAGTTGTGGTCTGTGGTTCAAGTATGATATATGTAGTAAAAGATAGATCTATTCCAGCTGCATTCTCTGATTTATACTATAACAAGACTACATCTGGGTGAATCTTCCAGATTTTGACTGTGATATCCTCATATTCATCATCACTGTTATCTAGAAGCTCTGGTGGTTCATCTTCTATTTCCTCCTAGTTCTTCTTTGTCTTACTGGTAATCTTCTTTACTTTAAGTAGCAGTGATCCAGGTGCTGGGCACAGTACATTCTTTCACCATAGGGGCACACTCCTTGTGGTATATATCTATTTGCAATTTTCATATACCATTCTTCTTCCATCAACTGCTTGCCTTTTCCTTTCCTTGTAGTGACCATGTAGGCTTCTTCTTCTTGTTCTTCTTCCATCTCAGAGCAGACTTCTTTGTGGACATTGATGGGAATTCTGATCTTTCTGCCTTAATAAATAATTTGCATCTTCTGAGAACTAAGATCAATCATTGTCTTGGCTTTGTGAAGCCATTGGTTGCTGATGAGGATATCATAGTTGGTTGTATTGGTGATGATAACATCCACTAGGATAGTGGCTTTTCCAAACTTGATTGGCACATCTCAAACCTTTTCCAGAGGTGTTGCTGGCATTTCATGAGCTGTGATGAATACCAGTTTAGTTGCCTCTTCTATTTTCCAACCCAGATAGTCTACTGCCTTCTTGGTGATAAGACATTCTTTAGCTTCTGTATTAATGATGGCCTCAAAGACTCAGTCTTCAATCTGACAGATGGCATAAGCTGATATCTTTAAATTGTCTTCACTCTCTTTACTTGAGTCTTCTTGGGTATTGTTGGCTTTGATGATTCTCCAACCTTGATCCTTTCTGATATCTGAGATTCCTGTTCTTATTGATTGTCTGAAGGTTGGGATTTCTGCCAGCTGACCAAAGATTGCATTGACTTTTTAGTCTTTGAGGTCCTTGAAGATATTGTACTTGAAAGTCTTGGTCTTGTATAACTTCTGCTCCTTCTTTCCTTCACTCAATGAGGTGGTGTTCTGGATAATATCTTCTACTACTTATTCAAGCTCAGCATCTTATTCCAGCTCCATATCTTGGTCAGCCTTGCTTTGTTAAGTCTTCTTTTCAATGACTACTTCTGGTCACTTTGTCTGTGCTTAAATCTTCTTGGGAGGTCTGCCTACAGACTTCTTATAAGGAGTAGCTTGAGAGTTCTTCTTGCTTGAGGTGACAGAATAGGCTTTCTATTCCTCCTACTCTTTCTCTGATTCTCCAATCTCCTCAAAGGTGATAGTGTTTGCTTGTTCTTGGTTCCTAGCTGTATTGCTTAGTTGAGCCTTGTGCTTGGTTTCTGTCATGCAATCATAATGACCTTCTTCTTTACATTTGTAGTATGTTATTAATCATATAATGGTTCTAGTTTCTTAAATGAGGAAGCAACTTAGTTCTAGTAGTTCAAAGTAGCTTGAAGAATTACTAAGAGTTCAGAAAGATCTTGTGGATTCTGGGAGAAAATATTCTGAGCTTTATTTGAGAGAACAGAGAGGATATTTATACAAGATATGAAAGAAGAATCCAGAAAGATCTGAGTAATCAATGGAAATGCCAAGAGGAAGGTTCTTGGCAATAATGACAAATAAAGATCCATAAACTTCCATAACTAGCTAAGACTGGAACAGAAGTGACAAGAATGTTCTGGCTGTGGCTTAGTGCCAAGAAAGAATTTCTAATCATTCAGAAGGTGCTGGAAGGTTACGGAAAGTACTAGAAAGACAAAAAAGAAATAAACTATGCTAAAATGTTATATCTCTCCCTCCTTAAAAATCAATGTTCTTATTGAATTCAGAAGGTAACACAAGAAAATAAAACCAAAAGAAAAGACAAATAAAATATATCAACTCATTGGCAAGGACCAGCTATCCTTATATAAGGTGAGGGCCAAATTATCATCTTGATCAGATGAGAACTGGTTCGAACCTCATTAGTTGCAGGGTTTACAGAGTTCTTCTGTGGATCTTGTTGCTGATGCTGTATCCCTTAGAGTGCCCTGATGTATAATGTACCTGATCAGTATAGTATGTCATCTACTATCTAAGGAGAGAATCTCATGGACAGTCAATGAGTTCCTTTTTGCTCAAACTCTTGAATGAGGTCTTGGGAGTTCTTGAGATTGGTGGCAGATTCCCAGATAGCATTGTATTCAGGGTAGCCCATCCACTTGACTAGGTATTCTGTGTGACAGTATCAGACTTGTTTGTCTAAGATTTTCTTGACTTCATACTCAATGTGGTCTTCAACCATGACTGGTGCTGAGGGCATCAGAATTCGGCCAGGGCAAGGGGGTGACTGGTTCCAGGCCTTGAGTTGTGACATATGAAATACTGGGTGTATTCGCATAGTTGATGGTAGACTGAGATGGTAAGAGTAGGTAGAGACTTGCTTGGTGATCTCGAAGGGTCCAAGGTACTTGGGTTGGAATTTGGCTGACTGGCAGTTGACTTGAGATTGGGCCTTGATGTTGTTGGCTTTGAGTAGAACCATATCTCCAATAGTATAGTTGATATCATATCATTTCTTATCTATATACTTAGCTTGATGTTATTGAGTCTTTTGTAGATTCATGGTAGCAGTCTTGAGAAGGAAATCCATTTTGTTGATAAGGTTCTGGGCAGTGGAGACTTGTGTGTGACTAGATTGCTGAAATGAGACTAGGCTTAGAGGGGTCTTGGGATTTTGATGATATAGTAACTGAAAGGGGAAAGACCAGTAGATGATTGGACTACATTGTTATAGGTGAACTTGGCATAGGTCAGATAGTGGTCCCAATCATCTTGCTCATAAGACACATAGTTTCTGAGCATTTGTTCAAGTATTCTGTTCATTCACTCTGTTTGTCCATCAGTTTGAGGGTGAAAGGCAGTGGATATAGTGATTTGTGTTCCAAGAGTCTTGAAGAGTGCTTGCTAGAAGTACTTGTGAATTTGGGGTTGCGATCACTGATGATTACTCAGAGAAGTCCATATTGGTAGAAGATAGACTTGAAGAAGATTCTTGCAATTTCAGAGATAGTGGTATTAGTTGTGGTTGGCTCAGTGATTGTGATCTTAGTCAGGCAGTCCACAAATATGACTATGGCATCATAGCCTGATTTGGTTTGTGGGAGTTGTACAATGAAGTCCATTGTGACTTGCTCAAACTTCTTGGTCAGAATTGGCAAGGGTTGCAGAAGACTAGCAGGCATTTGGTTGCTTGACTTGTTCCTTTGACAAAGGTCGCAGCTTTGAACATACTATTTTATTTCCTTAAGCAGGAGTCATGATGTTCATGAAGGATCTTGTACCATAGTTTAGGGTTGGCAGGAATGTAGACCTTGTCTTGATTGTACATGAGGTTGTCCTTGAAGGTGTACTTTTTCTTGAATTCCTTGATGTCCTTTTGTAGAAACAGAGGATCTTGTTCATATGCCATCTTGATCTGGTTACGGAATTCAGGTGCCATGGTAACTTGTAAAATGGTGGCAAGGTCTGGCCTTCTTGAGAGTGCATTTGGTACAACCAGGGTTTTACCAGACTTATAGATGATGTTTGGAGTGAAAGTCTGAAGTAACTGACTCCACTTAGCTTGTTGACAGGAAAGAGTTGGTTGGGTGTTAATGTACTGTGATCAGTGATCATGTCAAACTCAACTTCTTCTAGGTAGTGTTGCCAGGTCTTGAGGGCATGAATGATTGCCAGGAGTTCTTTTTCATAAGTGGCTAGCTTTTGTTCTGCAGGGGACAATTTCCTTGACTCAAATGCAATAGATCTGTGTCCTTGACTATTATCTTGAGAGATGACTGCACTAATTGCAAAGTTGGATATATCAGTAGTAACAGTGAACTTCAAGTTTGGGTCCATGTTTCTAAGGACAGATGCATGGGTTAGGCAGTTCTTGAGTTCTTAAAAGGCTTGTTGACAGAAGGTGTCTCAGATATAGAGAACATAGAGGTCAGAGTTGGGTTCCTTTTACAGGAGGTTTGTCAAAGATTTGGCTATGCCAGAGAAGTTCTTGACAAATCGACAGTAGTATCTAGCCAGACTAAGAAAGGACCTAAGTTTAGTGAGGCTTGCTGATACAGGCTACTGTTCAATGGCTTGTATTTTTCTTGGGTCTACTTGAATCCCTTTGGCTGATACAATATGTCCAAGGTATTCGACTTGATCTTTGAAGAACTCACACTTCTTGAGCTTTGCATAAAGCTTGTATTCACGAAGGATCTTGAGGACTTGTTCAATATGTTTGAGATGTTCTTCTTCAGTACCACTGAAGATTAGGATGTCATCAATGTACACAAGTACAAAGATATAGAGCTGATCCTTAAAGATAGTCTGCATGAGGTCTTGGAAGATTGCTGGTACATTGGTGAGACCAAAGACCATGACTAGAAATTTGTACAATCCAAATGATGTCATGAATACTGTCTTGGGTATGTCTTCTGGTTTGATGCGAATTTGGTGGTACCCAGAGATAAGGTCAATCTTGGTAAAGTATTTGGCATTCTTGAGAGCATCAAATATTTGGTAGATGAGTGGCAGTGGGTAGTGATTCTTGACAGTAATCTTATTGAGTGTATGGTAGTCTATGCACATTCACAAGATATCATCCTTCTTCTTGACAAACAAGACTGAGGAGCCAAAAGGTAACTTGCTTGGCTGAATGGCTTCTTGCTTAATGAGTTTGTTGAGTTTCTTCTTGATTGCTTCAATTTCGAGTAGTGATATGTGGTACATCTTCTTCTTGGGAATAGCTGCATCAGATACCAGCTTGATTTCATGATCATGATCTCTTGAAGGTGGTAGATCAGGTAGTTTGTCTGGGAAGACATCCTTGTACTTGTTCAGTAGTAACTTGACACTTTCGCTGATTGATAGCTTGTCTTCTTCTTGGGTTGAATCAGTGCAACAAAGGCACAGGTAGTTTTCTTGAGGGCCTTCTTGAACTGGATTGCCAAAAGAGTTGCAATTGGAGTTTTCGTCTGAGTCTTGTCTGGCTTGATTGTAATGTTGGCTCCATCTTGAATCAGGGTAACTTCATTCTTGGTTCAATCGATGTGTGGATTGTGTTGTGTAAGCCAGGGTTTGCCTAAGATCAGATCATAACATTCCCAGTACTTCTGAATCTTGAGGGGAAGTTTAGTGGCAATTGAGTCAATTGGTAGAGTGGTGCCATCAGCAGTGACAACTCTACCATTCTTGCTAGCTGGCTTGGTGAGAATCTTGAGTTTGTCAATAAGGTTCTTATTGATGGAGTTTCCAACAGCTCTGCTGTCTATGAGGACATCTAGTTCTTGGCCTTTGACTAGACCTTTGAAGATGAGCATTGAGTTGGCACAGTTCTCAGCTATGCTGGCAACTTGATCAGTACTGCCAAAGCCTTTCTGATCTCACTTGGTTGGAGACAACGTGGTAACTTCCTTGATAGCAGGCAGGGTGGCTTGCTCCAGAATGAGCTGTGCAATTCTGTCACCTTCATTGACAGTATAAGGTTGGTCCTTGTGGTTGACTAGTAGGACTTGCATTTCTTCTCAGAAGTCAGGGTCAATGACTCCAGCACCAACAACCAGTGAGTGCTTGACACTGAGACCAGATCTTGCCACAATTCTTGCATAATGTTCCCTGGGTATTTCGACTGCAAGGCCAGTTGGAATGAGCCATCTTTCATTGGCAGGAATAGTGACTTGTTGAACAGATTGAAGGTCCAGACCAATGACTCCTTCTGACTGTGCTTAAGGAATCTGGGCCTTAGGATTGACTTGCATGAAATTGAGTACAACTTCTTGTTTGACTTATTGACCTTGAGTGTCTTTGGACAGGACCAGGATCCTCTTGGGTTCAGCAGTCTTCTTGGGTCATTTTGTAGCAATGTGGCCAGACTGTTGGCAAAAGAAGCAGGCTCCAGCCTTCTTGAGACACTCCTTCTCCTCAGGTATAAGCTTGTTCTTCTTGTTCTTATCAATAGTGTCTAGATCCATGGGGGCAGGTCCAACAGTTCTGACTTTGGTTTCCTCCCTTCTGTGGTTGTTGTTGAATTGCAGTCTCTTCTGCTCAAAGCAGTTGCCTTAGGTAATGACATCAAATCTATCAGTAATTTTCATTACAGTATCTAGATCTTTGGGTTCTTCAAGTTCAATACAAACTTGGGTTTATCCCTTGAAACCTCGGATGTACTTGTCAACCTTCTTGTCTTCAGTGACATCAGGTAGCTCTAGTAGGATAGATAGGAATTGTGCATTGTATGCTTGCATGGACTTGAGTTGTTTGACATTCACTAGGCAGTCTCATGCGACCTTGGTGCTGTTGACAGGTTTGAATTGGCCCTTAATAATATCTGAGAATTCACTCCAGACCTTGATTTGGTTAGAGAATCTTGTGTTCTGGATATGATTTCACCACCAGATTGCAGCATTTCCTTGGAGAAGTGTGGCAGCAAATTGGACTAGTACTGCTTCATTCAAATTAGTCAGTTCACCATACTTCTCCAATTGAAAAAGCCAAGCATTAGTAGACAATCCTCCTCTTTGGCCATCAAAGATATCAGGCTTCTGAGGCTTGATGGTGACTGTGGTTGGAGATACCATTGTAGGTATGAGTGTAGACTGTGCAGGAGCTTTGCCCTCCTTCTTGTCTAGTCATTCTTGAAGTTGGGAAATTTGAGCCAATGTAGTGTGCAAGCAGCTTTCTAGAGTCCCAGATGACTGAGTTGGAATTTGCTGTTCCTTCTCTTCTTCTTGCTGAATGTAGGGTATATTCTGTGGTATATAGTTACTATAAGGGGTATTGTAGGTGCTGTTGTCCCAGGCATTGGTTTGGGGTCTATAGACATGGTGTTTGACTAGTTCTTAAGAGGTTTCTTGTTTAGACAAGGTGTAACCACCTGCTGCTACCAAGTGTAACAGTTCTGGTTTCTTAAATGAGGAAGCAACTTAGTTCTAGTAGTTCAAAGTAGCTCAAAGAGTTACTAAGAGTTCAGGAAGATCTTGTGGATTCTGGGAGAAAATATTCTGAGCTTTATTCAAGAGAACAGAGAGGATATTTATACAAGATATGAAAGAAGGATCCAGAAGGATCTAAGTAATCAATGGAAATGCCAAGAGGAAGGTTCTCAGCAATGATGAAAAATAAAGATCTGCAATGTTCTATAAAGTTCCATGA
>RQIL01043624.1:0-14976 GCA_003951145.1 Jimgerdemannia lactiflua | reverse complement strand
GACATACCACCACAAGTTGACGCGCCCGACATCTCTTCAACCCAAGATGACATACCACCACAAGTTGACGCGCCCGACATCTCTTCAACCCAAGATGACGTACCACCACAAGTTGACGCGCCCGACATCTCTTCAACCCAAGATGACGTACCACCACAAGTTGACGCGCCCGACATCTCTTCAACCCAAGATGACGCACCACCACAAATCGAGGCGCTCGACATCGCTTCACCACAAGATGATGCGACTCCCACAGACTCATTGCAGACGACAGACATCACAGGACTACAGTCTTGGCGTGTCGACGTCGACGTCGACTCCACTGATCAATCCGAACTAACGCGAATGGTCAACTTCATGGAAGCGACCACCGTCTTCGCCATTGACATCTCCGAATCCGTTCTTGGTGACATCCTCGTCACCGAAAAAGATATCGTCCAATCCCTGGCCACCAGCCCTCACCACCTCGAGTGCTCCAAGATTGTCGCATGGGATAACATGACGCGTGACCCTATTGCTGTCTCGGATGTCGACACCATCGAAGCCGATGGAGGTACGTGCCCCGCGTGCATCCTGAGAGACCACGATAGTGCCCAGCTCGTTCAACAGTCGGACGTCTGGTTCCTTGTCACAGACGGTGACATCGACGAGAGTGAGGTTGAGAGTTTCGCAGAGTTGATTAGGAAAAAAAACATCACTCACATCCCTGCCATCACCATAATCGTCGGTCACGCCGTTTCGCGTAATGACCTCCCTGCAAGCATCGACATCTCCGTCGGCGTTGCCGTCTTCTCCTCAATCGACCACTGCCTCTTCCTGTACGTCGACACATACGAGTGGAACAGCGGCATTCGCAAATTTTACGTACTCCAGTCCAAGGGCTGTTTCGAAAGCCTCGGAGCCGTGCAGGCCATGAACGAATCTGTCCAGTGGCCCGACCTCCCCATTGTTACCCCGGATGCCCTCTCCGGTAACGTCCTCTCAAAGGCCAAGGCCCGCGTCGATGGCGGCGTTGTCCGCCTCAACGACTCCCTCCACGTTCACATCGATATGCTCCTGTCTCCCCGCACTACCCTCAACCGGAACGAAATCGGCGATATCTTTGAGAACGAATCCTCCCGTGGAGCCCTCTTCCTTGCCTGCAAGGTCCGCGGCCTCCTTAAAAACCTTCGTAGTTTCATGAACCGTCACAAGACCGGGAAGGATATCGCTGAGGGCATGGCCAACGCCCAGAGCATCTTCGCCCACCTCATTCAAGCCCGACAATCCGCCGCCCCCGATTACATTCTCAATCTCCAGCGTCGACTTCGCGAAGCTTACCTACGTAACGAGCAAGACATAGTCATCGAGCGTGCCCTCAACGAGCTTGACCAGGTTGAGCGCAGTAAATATTTGGCCAAACAGCTCGCCCGCCTCTCCGTCTCTGCCGCCGAGGCCGTCTCGGATGCCGAGTACGCTAATCAGCTCGATTCGTTGCTGTTCAACTTTACTGACACGGATTCGTTCCGTGGAAAGTGCCCCATCTGCGGTGACGAGAATGTCGTCATGGTTTTTGCATGCAATGTTCTTCCTGTAGACAAAAACGAAACCAACGCACCATTCGCATGGGGGTCTATGTTAGGTGATGCTGACTTACTCGGCGCGCAAATTATGTGCTTCCGATGTATAAAATATACCACGCGTGAGGAGGCCTCGGTCGTCCTACCGCTCGTGAGCTTGGCCAAAAACATGAGGCTATGGAGGGTGAAGTTGGGCCTCATGCTGGGCAACGATTTGCAATTCGAGCGCCGAGTGCAGCTATTTATGACTCTCCTGGAAGAGTGTCTGGGTGATCAATCAATCGAAGACGAGGATGAGAGCGACGCGGAGACCAGGTTCTATCGGGATGCTCTGGAGTGGACGCTTGGGATGCTATGGAGGGAGTTCAAGATACTCAACCTACCTGTCAACCCAAGAATTAAGGAAGTGGTGAACAGCGAACAAACTAAGAAAGAAAGAGTGAGCAATAAGGTGAGCTATACGGTACAATTACCAACGACATCGGTGGCGGCATGGCGCTTCGACTCCCGCCTCCCTAAGTACCCGCTCAAGAGGTTCTTGAGGATCCTGCGCCGCAACAAAAAATTCGACGTCTCCAACCAGCCGCTGGACGACAGCCTGCACCTGCTCCACACCTATCTCATGTCTCTCCTGGTCGAAAGCTATCAAGTCGACATCAAGCACGGCAATTTCCAGACCGCGTACGATCGCATATGGACTGCACTTTACGATGAACAAGAAGCTCCTCGCATCGTCACTACGATAGGTAACTTGGTTCAACCCGACGAACTCAAGGTCATTGCCGACCACGTTGGCTATGATAACCCGGTTTTCCCCTTCCCCGCCGCCACAACCATCTTCTTGCGCCGCCTTCTCGAGATAAGGAAACTTGACTCCGGCGCCAACTATATTTTGGAGATGCGCGCCCATGACGCCCTTGTTATCCAGGCCCTTGACCATCCTTATGATGTTACCGACGCCGATGCCCTTGCGATCCTCAACGAGACGTTCGAGGGGAAGATGAGGACCAACTTGAGGGATCTCTGTGACACAACAAATGTTATTCCTAGAGTGAAGTTGCACCCAGCCGAGGGTCCCGAGGTCTCTGAGATCATTTGCGGCAAAATGCGGGTAAGTTATTGCGAGACCTCTGAGAAAGTATTGGAGCTCATTCACTCCTGCATCGAAGTGGGTATCACCACTTTCGACACCGCAGAAATTTGCGGGGGTTCAAATGAGGCGTTGTTTGGTAAGTTGTTCTGGGCGTTCGTTTACCGCATCTCGTCTTACGTAAAGTTGTGAAATTTGCCCAGTGGATACACGTCTAAAGTGTAACGACATTCTCAGGTGATGCGCTGAAGATGGAGTCAGGGCTGCGTGACAAAATTGAAATGTAAGTGTCATTCATATTTGAAAGAATCAGGTTTTGCGATCTTTTTTACTCATACAATATCTTCCATCATGCAGTATCACCAAATGCAACATCGGCTTTCCTTCAGCCCAAGACCACAATTCTTCGTACAAATGCGTCGTCTCCGAAGTCAAGCGATTGCTGCATGAGCTGGGTGTCACATATATTGGTGAGTAAATAATGAAGGATTTTTATTTATGTTTCCATTTAACTTGGTTCGTTGATGAAGAATGAAAAAATAATTTTTCTCTGTGTCTTGTAGATGTACTGCTGATACACGGTCGTGATTACCTGATGGATGCCGATGAGGTAAGTTGAATCGACGTGTGATGGAGGGATCTGTTATTCTTGAACACTTTCTCACTTTTGTCGGCTTACTCTATCCGCCCACAGCTCGCCAAAGCGATGATCGAGTTCCGTGACTCAGGCAGTGTCCGCCACTGGGGTGTGTCAAACTACCCAGCTAGCAAGTTCCGTCTTGTGCAGTCGCGCTTGTCGTTCCCACTCGTGACGAACAAGATCGAATTCGGCGTGACCAGCTTCGATGCCATGCAGAATGATGTGCTCGATCTGGCGCAGGAGCAGCGTATTCGGCCTATCACGTGGTCTCCTTTCGAATTCAAGATTGGGGGTGCCGACGAGACGAGCAAGCTGCAGGATACGCTGAGCAAGATCGCCGCGGAGTTTGGAGAGGGTGTGACGACCAATCAGGTAAGGTATCGTGCCAGGCGCGCTCAATGCTTTTAGTATTCCCGGCCCTTCAATGCTTAAACGTCATCCCGGTTCACCACATATTTCCCTTCCTGCATCAGATCTCCCATGCTTTTGCACTAGCACATCCTTCGCGTCCAACCATCATCCTCAACATCAAAAATGTCGACTGCATCACGGACGCCGCGATCGTCTACAAAAAGGACATCAAACTGAACAGGCGTCAGTGGTACTCCATCTGCACGGCAGGAGGAGGAATGAACGTGGCGTAAGCTGGAATATGTGGGATGTGTGGGATGTATGGAATATGTGGTATGTGAGAGATGTGTAGATGTGTGGATGTTGGAATGTGATAAAATTTGTTATCTATTTATTTATTGAGTGTCGTGTGGGGCCGAGAAATAGGAAGTCCATAATTTTTATTTATTTATTTAATGGATGACTCACACGGATATATTGAGATAACTACATAATGCTTGGTCCAGAATATCTCTGAACCTATATAAGGAATGTGATAATACCTGGGACTTAAGGAAGATGGAGATGCTGTTTCTCTTCCGTGAACAAAGGTTTTAGTGGAAAGCTCATTGAGAGGATTAATCCTATTAGTGGACCGTCCTGGTATCATCTAAACGGGGCAGTAATCCAAATGTGTCGGATCCCACATATATAGTCAAACGAATCTTGAGCACGCATGGCATTAATCTTGAGATAGACAGTCTATTGTGAATTGGAGATTAACAGAACATAAGATAAAAGTCATACATCAGTCAGTCGGACTGGGGCCCACGCATCAACTCGTCAAAATATAATCATCATAAAACCGCGGCATATACATGGCATACTTTGTGTCCACATGTACTTGAATGTATGGCACAGGTACTGAATTGTACTCAATGTACATATGGTACCAGGATTTTGTGATTATTACAAAGTTGTTGGTTCTACCATATCTGTGATATCATAAATTGTACAATACTGTCAAAATAAGAATTCACCATTTGGAAGGTCTACATTGTTATATTAGACAAATTAAAGTCAAATATATTGTAATGAGCAAATATTATAGAAGAATAAAATCTGCATGCAAAATACCTAGAAATTTTAGTTTCTCTTACATCTCAATATGTGGTGGCGCAGCTAATTTTGCATATGTCATCATGTAAACGTCATTCACAGAGATAGTACCTAAAAGTATACATAATCTGTATTATCAATAAATTGCTTCTTCCTTCTACTTCTTTCTCCCCATCCACTGATTAATTTCACAACAAAGGTTATGAGCCCCACTAGTGAAAGTAGATAATAATAATAATAATAAAAAAGACATCTCTTTAATACTATAATATATAAGAATATATCAATCTTAGATAACAACTCAAATATGCTAAACATAAGCCTGCCAAGTATGGATATAAATACAGATACAAGCACAAGCTCTACAAATATGTATTGTAACATAGTGGATACTAAACTTAGCAAGTACGTCAGATTTCTTTATCTTGAATTCTTGTCTTCTTGACTTCCAGAGTCAGTAGTTCCATGAGGTCAAATGTGTCAAAGAGGTAATCCCAAAGGTCCTTTATCAGTATACTTGTTCTTTATGCTAACACTTTTGATCTGAGGTTTATTTACTCAAAGATACTGGGTTATTTATACAAGTTTTGCTAGTTATGAGGTAGCTAAGCTATGACTATATTTTCTGTGAGTCACTTTTTACAACTGTAAATCCTCTACATCTGCTAAGATCTCTACAATCATAAAAGATTTACATCTGTAGAATTTCTACAGTTACTAAAGTTTCTACAGTTGTAGAATGACTGCTATACTATATTGGGAATAAAATTTGTATACTGCAATCAAATGTCTATTCTCCTGATTCTTGTCACTATTTTGGATCAACCATCACAACTTCCTCCTGAATAGATGATTTGTCCCTGAAACACCTTGTTCACTCGAATTCCCAAGCTTCAACTATCTGAATCTCCTTATATTGTGCAATCTGTACCATCACATTCTCTCAATGTTGTCTTCTAACCTGGCTGAAATCTCCTGGTAGTACTGGGCTAGGGCTTATTCATCATCCTTGAATAGTTGGTATATCCTGGTAGCAATCAGGATCTGAGTGTGAGAGAGCTGACACTCGCGAATCCAATCTTCTTCATCTATAGCTGATTTCGAATTTAGAAGTTGTCCCAACTTGAAGTATTCCTGGAACTTGGTTCTGTTTTGATAGGCCTTGAAGTATGAGATCTGAGACAAGTGTGTATTTACTATACTCTGGATGCTATTGAAGGATTCATCCATTGTAGGTGGTTCAGTAGAGCACCACTGTCTTTCTATAGCTCTTTGGGCAGCACTAGTAATCTTGAGGGCTGTAGCTATACTCCATTGATTTGCTATAGTACTTCTTGAGCTGGTTCCAGTGGATGGTTGTAAGGACAATTGTGCCTGTGAGCTTTCATAGCTAAAAGGTAGTTCCTTTTATATCTTGTACCAGATAAGGTCCTTCTCATTTGGGCTCCAGTTTTCTTGACCAGGAAGCTTCTACTATGTTCCGGTACACTAGGACTTTGTCTCTTATCTTGATTATCTTCAAGGGCTTGTGAGTTTTTTCTGCATTATTCCATTGCAGTGTCTGTGCCTTGATGATGTAATCTTCTGCCTTTTTCTAATTTGATGCAATCTCCATATCTCCATATCTACATGCTTCCAGATTGCATCATTGTTTGCTGACAAACTTCTACTAAAACTTTCTTCTCCAAATAGCATTTCTCACAGTGTAAAATGGGTACTTTGTGATTGTATATCCCGCAGAGTGGATAATGCTATTGGAAGATAGTGGTCTCAGTTTCCATATTCATCACAGATCTTGGCAATGACATTCTTGAGGGTTTTATTGGTTCATTCTGCCTGTCCATTTCCTTGTGGATGATAGGCTATGGTCTTGATGTATTAGATCTTGTATTTTGTATAAAGAATCTCATGAAACTGATTGACGAATTCCGTTCCTCTATCAGTGGTAACTTGCTTTGGAGTCTTGAATCAGCAGATGATTTCTCTGTGAAGGAAATTGGCAATTGACTGTGCATTGGCTTCCTTGAGGGGTCCAGCCTCTATCCATTTTGTGAATAGGTCTACAATTACAATGACATATCAGTTGCCTGTCAATGTCAGGGGTAGAGGACCAATGACATCCATTGCAATGTGGGCAAATAGTATTGGTTTGATATCTACTGATCCAGGGGCTTGATTCTATTGGTCTTGTTTCTGTTCCTGGCATTTGTCACAGGTCCTGACAAATTGTCTGATGTCTTTTTCCATTCCTGGCCACCACATGGTCCTTTTTGCTTTATCATATATATTTGTTCCTCTTATGTGGCCTTGCTTATGTACTTCCTTCATTAATTGATTTTTCCAGTGCTTGGGGATGACTAATTGCTGTCCTTTCTTGAGTGTTTCTCCATCAGTTTCGAATTGTTTCCATGTCTGATTAATAATTGTTTTTGTCCATTCTTCCAGATGCGGGGGCATCTTTCGCTGCCCCAAGTAGCTGATGATTCCATAGTACAGCTTCTTATTCATGGTAATTATATAGGGGTTGGGTCCTTCAGGGCATCTGTAAGAGGGCATCAGTATTGACATTTGTTCTTTCAGGGTGGTGAGTGATTGTGGCATCATAGGCTTGCAGCTTCATGATCCATCGGGCATAGATTCCTTTTGGCTTACTGGTAGTGAGCAACCAGGTGAGTGCTGAGTGGTCTGTCTGGATAGTGAAGTGTCTTCCAGCCAAGTAGTAGTAGAACTTTTCTATGGCCCAAATGACTGCAAGACATTCCAGCTTGTATAATTCATAGAATTGCTCAGCTCCACGAGTTCCTCTACTGAGGTAGGCCACCACATATTTGGCATCTTTCTTCTTCTGGGCAAGGACAGCTCCAAGTCCCATTGCACCGGCATCTGTCTGCAAGATGAATTCTTGAGTCCAGTCAGGCCTTCTCAAGATTGGGGCCTGGGTCAACCTGGTCTTAGTTCATTGAAGACTAGTTGCTGCTGTTGTATCTACTGGAATCTGATCTCTTTTCTGAACAGGTCGTAAATGGGACTGGCAATGTGGGAGAATCTTTGGTTGAATCTTCTGTAATAGGATGCAAGACCCATAAAGGCCTGAGCTTTGGTGATGCTGGTGGGTACTGAGTATGCTGCTACTGCCTTGATCTTTGCAGGGTCAGTGTGTGTTCCTTCATGATTGATGATGTGTCCAAAGTATACAATTTCTTCTTCTCCAAATTTACATTTCTTGGGCTTGATATAGAGGCCATATTTGTGGAGCCTTCTGAGGATTTCCTTGATATGCTCCAAGTGTTCCTTGGCTGTCTGACTGAAGATGATCATGTCATCCATGTATTCCATCTTCCATTTTTCCATAACATCCCTGAAGATGCTATTCATCATTCGCTGAAAACTTGCTGGTGCATTGCACATTCCGAAGGGCATGCGGAGGTAGACATAAGTTCTATAAGAAGTGATAAAGGCTGATCTTTTGCTGGCTTCAGATGTAAGGCTAATTTGATAAAATCCTGAGAATAGATCCAGAGTGATATAAAATCATGCTTCATTTCCCAGCATGATGAGGATGTTACTGATGTTGGGCAATGGTTGTCTGTCTTTTTCTGTGACTTCATTGAGTCTTCAGTAGTCTGTGCAGAGCCTTGGTGCGAATTCTCCTGATCGGCTTCCTTTCTTTGGTGCTAGAATGATAAGTGATGACCAGGGGCTACTGGCTTCTTTAATGATACCAGATTCCTCCATCTCTTTGATTTCCATCTTGAGCCATTTCCTATAAGCTGGTGGGATGGGGTGGGCCTTCTGATAGATTGGCTTTGCATCTCCTGTATTGACATCATGATGAAATAAGGGCTCCTTGGTCTTGATGTCCTTGAAGTCTGTGGCCAGTACATCTTTGAATGTGTGCAAGAGGTCTGATAATTCTTTCCTGAGGGGGAAGTTCCTTCCAATTATGTAGGTGTATTTGTCTTGACTTTCTTCCCTCTTGTATTCTAGTTCAGTAATCCTGGTTACTGCAAGGGCACCTCTTCCTGTAGAGCCAAATCCGGCTCTTCCTCGCTTGGTTTGTCTGATATTTGCGACTTCCTTGATCCTTGGGTTAAAGACAGGTAGGATGAGCATCTGTGCTAGCCGATCCTTCTTCCTTACTTTGAATGGAATTGTTGGGTTGTGATTCCTTGCAAGGAGAAGGATTTCTCTTATGTAGTCTGAGTCAATGACTCTTTCTTCTATAGATATTTCGCTTTTTGCCAAGCTGCTCCTTGTCTTGAGGATTCCAACATAGTTTGGTGGGATAGTTACTTCAATTCCTGTTCTGAGGATGGTGGTGGTTTGTGGTTCAAGGATTGTATGGATGGTGGTAGATAGATCCATTCCAGCTGCATTTTCTGATTTGTACTGAGGCATGACTGCATCAGGGTGGATTCTTCATATTTTGACCATAATATCTTCCTCCTCATCTTCACTATCATCTGATAGCTCTGGTGGTCCATCTTCAGGTTCCTCCTGGTTCCTTTTTGGCCTGTTGGTAATCTTCTTTACCTCAATATACAGGAATAGCAGTGATCCAAGTGTTGAGCACAGTACATTCCTTCACCATGGGGGCACCTTTCTTGTGGAGCATATCTATCTGCGATTCTTGTATATCATTCTTTATCTGTCAGCTACTTGCTTTTTCCTTTCCTTGTGGTGACCATATAGGTCTCTTTCTCTTGTCCTTTCTCCACCTCAGGGTGGACTCCTTTGTGGACATTGATAGGAACTCTGATCTTCCTGCCTCGATAGACAATCTGCATCTTCTGAGCACTGAGATCAATCATTGCCTTGGCTTTATGAAGCCATTGATTGCTAATGAGGATGTCGTAGTTGGTTGCATTGGTGATGATGACATCCACTGGGATAGTGGCTTGATTGGGACATCCCGGATCTTTTCCAAAGGTGTTGCTCATGTTCCATCAGTTGTGACAAATACCAGTTTGGTGGCTTCTTCTATCTCCCAACCCAGGTGGTCTACTGCCTTCTTAGTGATGAGACATCCTTCAGCTCCAGTGTCAATGATGGCTTCAAAGACTTGGTCTTCAATCTAACAAGTAGCATATGCTGATGTTTTCTGATTATCTTTACTCTCTTCATCTGAGTCTTCTTGTGCATTGTTGGCTTCAATTATTCTCCAGCCTTGGTCCTTGCCGATATCAGAAATTCCTGTCCTCATTTGTTGTCTGAAAGTCGGAATTTCTGCAAGTTAACCAAAGGTTGCATTGACTTTTTGGTCTTTGAGATCCTTAATGATATCATACTTGAAAGTCTTGGTCTTGCGCAACTTCTGCTCCTTCTTTCCCTCACTTGATGGTGTGGTGTTCCAGATGATATCTTCTACTACCTGTTTTAGCTCAGCATTCTGTTCCAGCTCCATGTCCTGGTCAGCCTTGCTTGGCTGCATTTCTTTTTCAATGACTGCTTCTGACCTCCTTGTTTGTGCTTGGGTCTTCTTTGGAGGCCTACCCACCAGTTTCTTGTAAGGAGTAGCTCGGTTGTCCTTCTTGCTTAAAGTGGCAGGATAAGCTTCCCATTTCTCCTGATCTTCCTCTGATTTTCTGATTTCTTCGAAGGTGATAGTATTTGCCTGTTCTTGATTCCTAGTGCATTACTTGGCTGAGCCTTGTACTTGATCTCTGCCATGCATTCTGAGGCATAATGGCCTTCTTTCTTGCAGTTGAAGCATGTTATAGATTGTCTTTCATTTGTGGCAGCAAACTTCTGCACTGGTTATCTCTTGAACTCTTTGACTACATTGCTGAGATGTGCAGTCATTTCTGCAAACTGTTTGGCCAATTCCTCCATTGGGTCAGCCTTTCGTAGTTCTTGAAGTAGCGGTTGTTGTTGTTGAGTATTTCTATTGGCTATGACAGTTGGGACTATGTGGGTATTTCTTGGTTCCATTTTTACTCCAGTTATTCTTTCCATGTATCCTTGTGGGTGCCTGGCAGTCCAGTATCTTTGAGCATAGACAACTTTCTGTACTAGGTCCAGTGCCATTGGGGTAGATCAGATGGCTAAGGTGATTTCTTGGTAAATACCTTTCATAAAGGTATTTTCGGCTACCTGGTCTTGAACTGCATCAGGGTAGTTAGCAAGGACTATTTGATGCTGGATCCTTGTGTAGAATGTGTTTGGGTCTTCAGACATTCCTTAACAAATGGTGTTCAATTGATCCTTGAGGGCTTGTTTGATTTTGTCAGTGTAGTAGGCATTTCGGAGCCAAGTTTTCATGGCTAACAGTGTTGCCAGGGCATCAGCTCCTGCATGGTTGACTGCAGTGAAGGTGGTTCTTGCTGGGCCTTGAAGGCTTACAGAGAGTAGGGCTACTTGTTGTACTAGTATTAAGGTCCTAACAGCAGTGTACTGCTCGAAATCATCAATGAAGGTGATGATTGATTTATCAGAGATATATCTATGGAATACGAGTGGTCTCATATCCATTCCTTCTGATTGTATTGAGTTTGTTCTTATAGTGATTGTTTGTTATTCAGCTTGAAAGTGAGGGATTCATCTTGAATCACCAGCCAATGGGCACCAAGTTGTAATGTAGCAGACACTAAACTTAGCAAGTATATCAGATTTTTTTATCTTGAATTCTTGTCTTCTTGACTCCCAGAGTCAGTAGTTCTGTAAGGCCAAATGTGTCAAAGAGGTAATCCCGAAGGTCCTTTATCAGTATACTTGTTCTTTATGCTAACACTTTCGATCTGAGGTTTATTCACTTGAAGATACTGGGTTATTTATACAAGTTTTGCTAGTTATGAGGTGGCTAAGCTATGACTACATTTTCTGTGAGTCACTTTTTACAACTGTAAATTCTCTACATCTGCTAAGATCTCTACAATCATAAAAGATTTATATCTGTAGAATTTCTACAGTTGCTAAAGTTTCTACAGTTGTAGAATAACTGCTATACTATATTGGGAATCAGATTTGTATGCCATGATCAAATGTCTATTCCCCTGATTCTTGTCACTATTTTGGGTCAACCATCACAGTATACATATAGAGGAGTCTACCAGATAGTGATAATAAAGTCCTCTTAGGTGGCAGATAATAATATTCTCTCTGATATTTAAGATAATTATAAAGTCATTTTAAGTGATTAAGACAATTATAACAATGAAGTCCTCCCTGGTGGCAGAGGTGATTATAAAGATACTTTCCTAGGTAGTCAAGGCAAAGAAACTCTTCCAGATAGTAGAGGCAATTATAAAAAGACTTTTTATAGCTAATAAGACAAATACTAATAAGATCTAAATTATGGATAAAACTATAGAAAAGGCCAATAAGATCAATGAGACTGATAAGGTCAAAAGCATGGTCAACCATTTGAAGATAACTATAATTATTATTGTGAGAAATACAAATATAAATACTGTAAAAAAAAAAGAAGGAATTATAGCAAAAATAATTATTGTAGCAACTATAAAAATGGATAATAGTATGATAACATCAACTCTACATTCAGCTTAGGTGACATGAAATTGTCCTGACTAGGCAGAATTTAGAAATATCACTATTATCATCCCTATTGCCATCACTACTATAAGAAATCTCATTATAGACCATTCTTCTTTTCAATAATTCTAAATTATTTAGACTATCAATTCAAGTCTTTTCTAATTACTATGAAATCACAATCTCTATTCTTCATTTTCTTACTGAATTTCAAAGTTTTTCTTTAATGTATTATCATTATTCTATGTATACTATTATGCTATCAATCCTAGTAACTGATAAATTTTATGATTTTTTCAATGAACCAAGCTCAAGATATATTTATTTAAAAATTAATTTAACACTAACTTGCTGAATTAATTCAACTTCTTTAAACAATCCTCTATTAGATACTATATAACTACAATAAGTTGAAATCAAAATACTGAGCTTTACCAAGATTTTAGATACATATATACTTGAATAGTCTCAGCTTTGAAAGAATATCTCCTTGGTACAATAAGGTCTTTATCACTAGAAAATATTCTTTCTACTAATGCACTTGTTACAGGAACAGCTAAATAATCTCTAGTCATATTGCTCAAATTAGAGAAGTCTATCTGGCATATCTGCAAATTTAAAATACAAAGAATTTTAGAGTTGAACACTTGAAAAGATTCTATAATATTCAGTAGAGATAATTATAGAAATTCTCACCTTCTATCAATTTAATGTACTAGTACTCTCTAATAAGACTAGTACTCCCAAATAAATCAAATCAATTTGAATCAAATCAAATTGAGGATCATTTGAATTAAATCAAATAAGAGATTTTTGAATTTAAATTGAGTTCAAATCAAATCAAATTCAAATTGAATTAAGGTCTGATTCAATTTGATCAAATCAAATTGAGATTCAATTCAATTTGAAATATTTATCTCAAATTTAAAATATAATAACTTAATGAAACTCTAACCCAATTTAATATTTTTTGTTATACTAGATTCTCCATTATAAGATATATTATACAAGCTAAAATTCAAATCAGTGAGAAGTAGGATTGAAATAGGCTATGGATCTGGGAAATGAAGGCAAAAAAGTGAATTCTCTATAAATTTTAGATAGTTTGGTGGTAATTGCTAAGGCAGAATATTATGTTAAACTTCTGATTAGAACATTTAATCACTGGAGGTATCTTTGAGTATAAAGAATATATAGGAGTTGAGTATAAGAGAGGGGGGGGGTGCAGACTCTGGTATATTGATTGAAGGAGTATGAGATTCTTAGTAGTTTTTGGAAGAAGATCAGAAGTTATCTGGGGATAGCTGAAAGTAGCCATGAGATTGGTTGCTGAAATATACTGAGGAGACAGTTATTGAGATCTTAGATATATTGAAAAGTCAATAGGGGATATTGTTGAGTGAGAAGAAAGGTAAAGAAGATATAGAGACCATTGTAGTCTATTTGAAAGACTGGTATCCACTGATAGTAAAGGGCCTTGGCAACTTGGAACAGCCAGTCAGAGAGAAGGAAAGCTTTATATTCTCTCTATTATAAAGCTAGATATAGCTCTAGGTGAGGATGGTTTATCTTGAGACTTCTGGAAAAAAATGGTAATAATTGGAGGCATACTCTAGAAGATAAGAGATATATATAATATGGTCATTGAGTCAGATATATGGCTAAGAGTTTAGAAGCTGTGACTAGTGAAATTACTTTATAAGAATAAAAGAAGAAAGGAAGATTAGAAGAATTGGAGACTGATTATATTTTTGGATATAGATAAGAAGTTAGTGATAAAGGTACTGGTGGTGAGACTGTAAGTAGTGGTACAAAAAGTTCTTAGTGAGGAGCAGAGGGGATTTGTTAGAGGATAGTTGATCAGAGATAGTACAATTTAGGTGTATAGAGTTATTGAAAAGATAAGAGCTACTAGAATATAAAGCCAGCCAGTCTTTTTGGACTAGGAGAAAACATATAATAGGGTGTGGCAAGTCTGGTTGAGGAAAGTCCTAAAGATAGTTAAAATTCTAGAAAGGTTGGATGATTCAATCATCAGTCTTCTGGAGAGGAGCCAGGTCACAGTTATGGTAAATAAACATAGGAAGACATCATGTATAGAGTGCTCCAGGGGGATCTACTATTACTGATTCTATATATACTATCATATTGGACAGAATTCAGTAAATAATTAGAGAGCTGACAGTTCTGGATATGAATTGAAAAGTAGGGGCTTTTGTAGATAATATGGTAGTTAGACTCTCAACTGAGGATATAGGTAAATGTAAGGAGGAGATAGATAGAGAGTTGTCTGAAACAGGGATTTGGATGGCCATAAGATTAGTTGCTGGGAGGTTTTGAAGAGGTGGATGCTTGGGGGGATTGATAAAGAGTGGCTTACCTTGAAGTGGATTCTGGCTATCTGAAATAGACTGGTGAACCATTGGCAGATAGTGTTTGAAGATAGTAGGATAATAACAAAGAGAGAGAAGATAGTATGGTAGAAAGAATTATTGGTGGATATTTTATCTAGATAGCAGAGGGGGTGGAGCCCTAGAGGGGATTACTGATAGAAATTAATGGAGACTATTTGTAATAAGAGTAGGAAAAAGATCAAGATTATTGGCTCTAAAGTAATGTTCAAAAGGATTGAAGTGAGGGGGGTAGGTGAGTATAAGAGTGGGCTAAAGTAGGGATAAGAAGGGGCTACCAGTGTGGTATAAGGATACTTTGATATTTTAGATAATTAATAAATAGAGCTTCAGTCT
>RQIL01043613.1:0-14995 GCA_003951145.1 Jimgerdemannia lactiflua | reverse complement strand
CTCTATAGGCCACAGCCACATTTATTGACTATCTATAATGTAACATTTTAGCATAGTTTATTTCTTTTTCTTTGTCTTTCTAGTACTTTCCGTAACCTTCCAGTACCTTCCGAATAATTAGAAATCCTTTCTTGGCACTAAGTCACAGCTAGAACATTCTTGTCAATTCTGTTCCAGTCTTAGCTAGTCATGGAACTTCATGGAACATTGTAGATCTTTATTTGTCATTATTGCCAAGAACCTTCTTCTTGGCATTTCCATTGATTACTCAGATCCTTCTGGATCCTTCTTTCATATCTTGTATAAATATCCTCTCTGTTCTCTCGAAAAAAGCTCAGAATATTTTCTCCCAGAATCCACAAGATTTTCCTGAACTCTTAATAACTCTTTGAGCTATTTTGAGCACCTAGAAACAAGTTGCTTCCTTATTTAAGAAATCAAAACTGTTACACTTTGTAGCAGCAGTTAAGTTACACCTTGCCTAAACAAGAAACCTCTCAAGAACTAGTCAAACACCATGTCTATGGACCCCAATGCTGATGCCTAGAACAACAATACCTACAATACCCTTACGGCAACTATGTCCCACAGAACACACTCTATGTTCAGCAAGAAGAAGAGAAGGAACAGCAAATTCCAACTCAGTCATCTGGGACTCTAGAAAGCCTGCTGCACACTGCACTGACCCAAATTTCCCAACTTCAAGAACATCTAGACAAGAAGGAGAGCAAAGCTCCTGTACAGTCTACATCTGCACCCACAATAGTATCTCCGACAGCAGTCACCATCAAGCCTCAGAAGCCTGATATCTTTGATGGCCAAAGAGGAGGATTGTCCACCAATGCTTGG
This sequence comes from Jimgerdemannia lactiflua, assembly GCA_003951145.1. Taxonomy (NCBI): domain Eukaryota; kingdom Fungi; phylum Mucoromycota; class Endogonomycetes; order Endogonales; family Endogonaceae; genus Jimgerdemannia; species Jimgerdemannia lactiflua. Next base: position 14,146 of record RQIL01043613.1, on the reverse strand, counting down.
CTTTTCCAATTGGAGCAGTATGGAGAACTGACCAATTTGGATATAGCAGTACTAGTCCAATTTGCTGCCACACTCCTCTGAGGGAATGCTGCAATCTGGTGGTGAAATCATATCTAGAATATAAGATTCTCTGGCCAAATCAAGGTCTGGGGTGAATTCTCAGATGCTATCAAGGGCCAATTCAAGCCTGTTAACAGCACCAAGGTCATGTGAGATTGCCTGGCCAATGTCAAATAACTTAAGTCTGTACAAGTATATAAAGCATAATTCCTATCTATTTTTCTGGGCTGCCTCATGTAACTGAAGATGAGAAGGTCGATAAGTACATCAGAGGTCTCAAAGGACAAACCCAAGTTCGTGTTGAACTTGAAGAACCCAAAGACCTAGATATGGCAATGAAAATTACTAATAGGTTTAATGTCATTACCTATGGCAACTGCTTTGAGCAGAAGAGACTGCCATTCAACAATAATCACAGAAGGGAGGAAACAAAAGTCAGAACTGTTGGACCTGCTCCTATGGATCTGGACACCATTGACAAGAATAAGAAGAACAAGCTTACACTTGAGGAAAAGGAGTGCTTCAAAAAGGCTGAAGCCTGCTTCTTTTGCTGACAGCCTGTCCACATTGCTAAAAAATGTCCCAAGAAGACTACCAAACCCAAAAGGATCCTGGTCCTGTCCAAGAACACCCAAGGTCATCAAGTCAAACAAGAAGTTGTACTCAATTTCATACAAGTCAACCCCAAGGCCCAGATTCCTCAAGCACAGTCAAAAGAAGCCATTGGTTTAGATCTTCAATCCATCCAACAAGTCACTATTCCTGCCATGAAAGAAGGCTCATTCCAACTGGCCTTGCAGTCAAAATACCCAAGGAACATTATGCAAGAATTGCACCAAGATCTGATCTCAGTGTCAAGCACTCACTGGATGTCAGTGCTGGAGTCATTGACCCTGACTTCTGAGGAGAAATGCACATCCTACTAGTCAACCACAAGGACCAACCTTATACTGTCAATGAAGGTGACAGAATTGCACAGCTCATCCTGGAGCGAGCCACCCTGCCTGCCATCAAAAAAGTCACCAAGTTGTCTCCAACCAAGTGAGATCAGAAAGGCTTTGGCAGCACTGATCAAGTTGCTAGCATAGCCAAGAACCAAGCCAACTCAATACTCATCTTCAAAGGTCTAGTCAAAGGTCAAGAACTAGATGTTCTCATAGACAGTGGAGCTGTTGGAAACTTCATCAACAAGAATCTCATTGACAAGCTCAAGATTCTCACCAAGCCAGCCAGCAAGAATGGTGGAGTTGTCACTACTGATGGCACCACTCTACCAATTGACTCAATTGCTACTAAACTTCCTTTCAAGATTCAGAAGGACTGGGAATGTTTAGATTTTTAAGTGGCACCCCTAGGAGATCATGATCTGATCTTAGGCAAGCCCTGGCTTATGCAACACAACCCACACATCAATTGGACCAAGAATGAAGTCACCCTAATTCAAGATGGAATCAACATTATGATCAAGCCAGACAAGACTCAGACGAAAACTCCAATTGCCACTCTTTGGGCAATCCAGTTCAAGAAGGCCCTAAAGAAAGTTACCTGTGCCTTTGTTGCACTGATCTGACCTAAGAAAGAAGACAAGAAGCTATCAATCAGTGAAAGTGTCAAGCTACTGCTGAACAAGTATAAGGATGTCTTCCCAGACAAGCTACTTATCTACCACCTTCAAGAGACCATGATCACAAAATCAAGCTGGTACCCAATGTGGCCATTCCTAAGAAGAAGATGTACCTCATGTCACTACTTGAAATTGAAGCAGTCAAGAAGGAACTCAATGAACTCATTGAGCAAGGAGCCATTTAGCCAAGCAAGTCACCTTTTGGCTCCCCAGTCCTATTTGTCAAGAAGAAGGATGATATCTTGCAAATGTGCATAGACTACTGTGAACTCAATAAGATTACTGTCAAGAATCATTACCAACTGCTACTCATCAATCAAATATTTGATGCTCTCAAGAATCCCAAATACTTCACCAAGATTGACCTTACCTCTGGATATCACCAAATTCACATCAAACCAGGAGACATACCCAAGATGGCATTCATGATACCATTTGGACTATACAAATTTCTAGTCATGGCCTTTGGTCTCACCAATGCACCAGCAACCTTTCAAGACCTCATGCAGACTGTCTTCAAGGATCAGCTCTCTATCTTTGTACTTGTGTACATTGATGACATCCTGATCTTAAGTGGCACTGAAGAAGAATATCTCAAACATATCAAACAAGTCCTCAAGATCCTCTGCAAATACAAGCTTTATGCAAAGCTCAAGAAGTGTGAGCTCTTCAAAGATCAAGTCGAATACCTTGGACACATTTTATCAGCCGAAGGAATTCAAGTTGACCCAAGGAAAATATAAGCCATTGAACAGTGGCCTGTACCAGCAAGTCTCACTGAACTTAGGCCCTTCCTTGGTCTGGCTGGATACTACTGTCGATTTATCAAGAACTTCTCCGACATAGCAGAATCTTTGACAAACCTCCTGCAAAAGGAACCCAACTCTGACCACTATGTTCCCTATATCTGGGATACCTTCTGTCAACAAGCCTTTCAAGAACTCAAGAACTGCCTAACCCATACACCTGTCCTTAGAAATATGGACCCAAACTCGAAGTTCACTGTTACTACTGATGCATCCAACTTTGCAATTGGTACAGTCATCTCTCAGGATGAAGGCTAAGGATACATACCCATTGCATTCGAATCAAGGAAATTGTCCCCTGCAGAACAAAAGCTAGCCACCCATGAAAAGGAACTCCTAGCAATCATTCATGCCCTCAAGACCTGGTGACACTACCTAGAAGAAGTTGAGTTCAACGTGATCACAGATCACAGATCTCTTCAGTACATCAACACCCAACCAACTCTTTCCCATCAATAAGCTAAGTGGAGTCAGTTACTTCAGACCTTCACTCTGAACATCATCTACAAGCCCGGCAAAACCCTAGTTGTGCCAGACACACTCTCAAGAAGGCCTGACCTTGCTGTCATCTTACAAGTCACTGTGGCACCTGAATTCCTTAACCAGATCAAGACTGCTTATGAACAAGACTCTCTGGTTCTACAAAAGAATACCAAGGAATTCAAAGAAAAGTACACCCTTAAGGACAACCTCATGTACTATCAAGACAAAGTCTACATCCCTGCCAACCCTGAACTATGATACAAGATTCTTCAAGAATCTCATGACTCCCCACTAGCTGGTCACCTTGGAACTGAGAAGACCATCAAGAACATTCAACGAAACTACTACTGGCCTAACATGCTCAAGGAAATCAAGGAGTATGTTCAAAGCTGTGATCTTTGCCAAAGAAACAAGTCAAGCAATCAAACACCTGCTGGTCTTCTACAACCATTACCAATTCTGACCAAGAAGTTTGAGCAAGTCACAATGGACTTTATTGTACAACTCCCATGAACCAAATCAGGCTATGATGCCATTATCGTGTTTATGGACCACCTGCCCAAGATCACAATTACTGAGCCAATGACAACCAATACTACTGCTCATGAAATTGCAAGAATCTTCTTCAAATCTATCTTCTGCCAGTATGGACTTCCCCAAGTAATTGTCAGTGACTGCAACCCCAAATTCACAAGTCATTTCTGGCAAGCACTCTTCAAGACTCTTGGAACTCAAATCGCTATATCCACTGCCTTCCACTCTCAAACTGATGGACAAACTGAGCAAATGAACAGAATACTTGAACAAATGCTCAGAAACTATGTGTCTTATGAGTAAGATTATTGGGACCACTACCTGACCTATGCTGAGTTTGTCTACAATAATGCAGTCCAATCATCTACTAGTCTTTCCCCTTTTCAGTTACTATATGGTCAAAATCCCCAGACCCCTGCAAGCCTAGTCTTATTTCAGCAATCCAGTCACACACAAGTTCCCACCACTCAGAATCTTATTGACAAAATGGATTCCCTTCTCAAGATTGCTACCGCAAATCTGCAAAAGGCTCAACAATATCAAGCTAAGTATACAGATAAGAAACAATGCGATGTCAAATATACTATTGGAGATATGGTTCTACTCAAAGCCAACATCATCAAGGCTCAATCTCAAGTCAACTGTCAGTCAGCCAAATTCCAACCCAAGTATGTTAGACCCTTCGGATTACTGAGCAAGTCTCTACCTACTCCTACTATCTCAGTCTACTGACAACCATGCATATATATCCAGTATTCCACATGTCACAACTCAAGGCCTGGAACCAGTCACCCCCTTACTCTGGCCGAATTCTGGCACCCTCAGCACCAATTATGGTTGAAGACCACATTGAGTATGAAGTTGAGAAAATCTTAGACAAATGAGTCCAATACCATTGCACAGAATACCTAGTCAAGTGGATGGGCTATCCTGAATATGATGCTACCTGGGAACCTGCCACCAATCTCAAGAACTCTCAAGACCTCATTCAAGAGTTCAAGCAAAAAGAAACTCATTGATTGCCCATGAGGTTCTCCTCTTGTATAGTAGATGACATACTATACTGATCAGGTACATTATGCTTCAGGGCACTCTAAGGGATACAGCATCAGCAATAAGATCCACAGAAGAACTCTGTAAACCCTACAACTAATGAGGTTTGAACCAGTTCTCATCCGATCAAGATGATACTTTGGCCCTCGCCTTATACAAGGATGGCTGGTCTTTGCCAATAAGCCAATATATTTTATTTGTCTTTTCTTTTGGTTTTATTTTCTTGTGTTACCTTCTGAATTCAATGAGGACATTAATTCTTAAAGAGGGAGATGTAAAATTTTAGCATAGTTTATTTCTTTTTCTTTGTCTTTCTAGTACTTTCCATAACCTTCCAAGACCTTCTGAATAATTAGAAATCCTTTCTTGGCACTAAGCCACAGCTAGAACATTCTTGTCACTTCCATTCCAGTCTTAGCTAGTCATTGAACTTTATGGAACATTGCAGATCTTTATTTATCATCATTGCCAAGAACCTTCTTCTTGGCATTTCCATTGATTACTCAGATCATTCCAGATCCTTCTTTCATATCTTGTATAAATATCCTCTCTGTTCTTTTGAATAAAGCTCAGAATATTTTCTCCCAGAATCCACAAGATTTTCCTGAACTCTTAATAACTCTTCAAGCTATTTTGAGCACCTAGAAACAAGTCACTTCCTCATTTAAGAAATCAGAACTGTTACACAGAATATCAAAGATGTTCTCATATTACACTGGTAGCTACTTCTCAAACCTATCCTATCCCACCCCTACCACTGCTAGCCCCCCTACCCCTACTCTTGCAAACACAACTTCCCCACCCTCACCCCAGCCCTCTCCTCTCTACACACCCTTACACTCCCACTCTCTCAAACACTACCTCATTGCTAATTACCTGTACTTGACTCTTACTCTTGCTACATATGACTTCCACTAGCTTCCTACAGCACACCTCTCCAGAGACCTATCCCCTCTGCCAACCTGTCAGTATATCTCCCATCAACCACTACTACCTCACCATCTTTTCTCCTAGGGTCAACTTCCTCCCCTCCTCAAAATCTACCAGCCAATGTCCCACTATCCCTACCCATACTGCAATAGCCCACCCCAGGGTAAGCCACTCATTTCCTACCATGCCAAACACTCTTGCCCTAAGTACATCCCACCTCTCCTGTCTACACTCTCTACTTATACCACCCAGACATTGTCCCACCTCTCCTCAAAAATCTGCCAACACCTTACACTCCCCTAACCAATGCGCAGAGGTCTGCACCACTCCTCCTATCTATCCAACCCCCAAGCACTCCTCACACTCAAAGTCTCCTCCCTCCACCAAATGTCCAGTCCTATAGTTAAGCATTATATTTTGCCTCATCACCCTTTACCATATCACCCAGAACTTCAGAGAGATCCACTTCTTCACCTCCACCCCCCAAGCCCATAGGCCTGACCAATTCCACTCCTCTCTAATCCCAATACTTTGCCACCCTTCTGGCCAAAGATCCAGGCCAAAGCCCCATTGGCTCTCCACCCCTTCACCAAGGCAGAAGTCAATTGCCAGTGACCCTCCCAGCAACAGCTTGTGCCACTGCTACATCCTCAGGCCCCAGTGTTCCTCCACCACATTCCCTTCCCATCAAAGCCCAATCTGATGTGCCCCTTCAATCACTTCCCACCAGAATCCCAATACCTCAGCCTCTTACTACTACTACATCCAATTACCTCCAATAAGTTACCAGATGATCCCCAGGGGGTATATCTTACTTCCCACACCTTTTGCATCAGGAGAATACACCCTCTCCCTCTCAGCACCACTGTTCTTTAGAGCCACCAGGCTTACAGACAATAGAGCCTCTGGGAAAGTACACCAGTCCAAGACCACCATGCTCTATAGGTAGGGCAAGGACCTCTCAGCTAATCTGACTTTGCCTCTCTGCTCAGATCCAATCCTTCTTCAGCTTAAGCAGTCTCTTCACCACCTAAGCCAGAAAGTCCAAATAATATACCAGGTATCATAGCTTCAGCACCAGTAAATATTCAGAATCATCATCCATTCTGCCAGAGAGATATAGCACCCCTCTCAGCTTTTTAGTAAGTCCTCCCATACTTGCAATCTCCCCTCCCATCAGGCCCTTGGCAGCACTGGGCCATATAATGAGAGGAAGATACTTAAGTATTGGACTGCCTCACCTGCTGGCACCACAGATCCAATAATATCACCACTAATAATTCTATTTCCCAGCACTATTATCTCACACTTGTACCAGTTCAGCTTCTGACCTAAGCACCTTTCATATCAGCCAACTGCCTCCTTGAGCTCTCCCACATCTTGGACAGAGCCCAGACCAACTACCATATCATCTGCAAAGGTGCCCACCTTCCAGTTCACCCCTATTATAGTCAACCCTCCAATCTACCACCTAATCCTATCCAGAAGTAGTTCCAGTGACAGAGTATACAGAATTGGAGACAGAGGGTCCCCTTGTAGAACTCCTCTCTTTAGTGAAAATGAAACTCCTTGATGGCCATTCACCATTATGACTGCCTTGCTCTTCTCTAGCAGCTGAATAATGGTCTGACCCAGTCTCTCTGAGATTCCAATTCTTGCCAAGACCTTCTTCAACCACACTCAGCACACCCTGTCATATGCCTTTTCTTAATCCAAGAAGACCAGCCTTCCATCTATCCCTGCAGCCCTCACCCCCTCAATGATACTATGCACTCATACTGTACTATCTCTGATTAGCCTCCTGCTAATAAAGCCACACTGTTTTTCTCCCAGGACTTACTGTACCACTGCCTGCAGACATGCCATCAGTATCTTTGTTACCAACTTTCTATCTATATCCAAAAGCATGATCAGTCTCCAATTCCTCCAGTCCTCTCTCAGCCTCTTATCCTTATAAAGGAGTACCACTAATCCTAACTTCTGTCCCCCTAGCCATTTTTCTGAGTTAATCACAGCTCTATACATCTCTTTTATATCCTTTGAGCACCCTCTCAATGTCTACCATTTTCTTCCAGAAATTCCATGGCAGACCATCCTTCCCTAGTGCTGTCTCATTCTTTATAGCTGACAGTACTCCCAAGATTTCTTCCTCCTGGATGGAGTGAGTCAGATCCCCTAACCCCTTAGCCACCGGTGGGGTCCACTTCTCTAAGAACTCTTTGATAGTTGTCCCATCTTTCCCTCCCTCCTCCTCACTCCACAGGTAGCCCCACCTTCTCTAGAGAGAGCCCAGAATACCCTGCACCCCTGTCATCATTTCTTCATCTTCTCCTATAATACCCTCCCACCTCTGCCACACCTTGTGTACTCTTAGAAGTCTAGTAAGATACTTCATGGACCTTTCTCCCTCCTCCAGCCCCTGCCACCTCAATCATACCACCATTCCTTGAACTTGTAGCTCCTCTTCCTCCCTTGAGGCAGCCTTCAGCTCTTCAATCTCCATCTTCACTCTCTCAACTCTCCACTCCTCACCTTCCTCCTTGGTATACTCATGGCCACCAGCTGAATCCAACAGGAGGCCCTTCAGTCAGCATGAGATTTCTACCATCTGCTTTCTTCTAAGTCTCCTCTTTGCTCTCCCACCTCCCCCCAAAATACCTAAGCAGTGGTCTTCAACTTCGGCCACTGATCCCCTATGGCCATACCTTCTTTCCTCCAATGTGTAATATTGTCCACCACCTCTTCACTCCATTGCCTCCACACCCTTTTGTCTTTCAACAAAGTACAGTTTAGTCACTATGGTCCAGGCCCATCCCCACTATGATCTGACTAGGGACACCACATTACCTCCAATTCCTTCCAGATATCTATCCCCCAATAGTCAGCCATGAGAATTCAGTCAATCTGTATTCCTAGTCCATGCACCCAATGGGTAAAGACTGCCCAGTTCTCCTACTTCTGGCACCCTGCATCTCCTAAGGCACTCAGTCTCTCCACCTCCTCCCATCTGTCCAGCCCCCCACTTCTCCCCACACCAACTAGCCAACCATCAGAGTGATTCATAGCTACATCTCTAACCATATTGAAGTCCCCTCCAAGTATGTCAACTTTAACCTCAACCAAAGTTCCACTGTCCAACAACCCCTCTATCCAAGCTACTCTCAATCCTCTTTCTGCTAGACAATAGTAAGATCCCACCACTACTGGCCCACACCCTGGCCTCACCCATATCCCCCAGAGCAAGTGATCTCCCCAGCCCCAATGTCCCTCAGTTCTCTTTTGCTCTTTTATATCAGAATTTCAACCTTTCCTCACTATTCTGCTACAACTCCCCACTCTCTTGACCAGTTCAACTTGTCCTCCTCATCTTCACATTATACATCCTGAAGTAGAAAAACATCTGCTTCCAAATTCTTAAGCTTTGCAAAAATGTTTCAATGCCTACCTGATCCCTGTAGCCCATTGACATTAAGTAAAAAAACATTGATTTTACTATTCATATTGAATAATATTTGGGTTGAAGTTCTACTCTAAATCCCCAGATCCTGGTCCATCCTTGATAAGTCCAACTCTCTCTCAGCTTCCAGTTCAGATTCCTCTCTAGCCTCCAACTCTACCAAGATCTCTTACATTGCCACTGTGTTCTTCTCTTCCATCATCACACAGTAGTCCTCACATGCATCCTCCCACAACCCTGCCCCATTCCAGGCATTCCATCCAGTAACCACCATCCTCCTTGCCATTTCCTTCAACTCCACCTCCCAGACAGTATCTACCTCATACCCTTCATCCTCCAATATCTTTGCCAAGCATTCCACCATCAGCTTCCTCACAATTCCAACCCTATACAAGATGTCACTCCAGGTCTTCTTACTCATCAGCCAGAAGTCCACATTCCCCAACTCCTTTATCTGCCAGTTCCATCACCATCCTGCACATCCAAGGCCCCTCTCTCATGCACTCCCCTCCAGGAGTTGCTGACCTATTTCCTTCTTCTTGCTCTCCACTCAACCCAGTATTGACTAACTCATCTCACTCCTCATCAGATGCATCCACCAGATCTTCTCTAGTTACTCCAACTATCTGTTCCCCCTGAGCTACATCTGGAACTCCAAATTGAATGTTTTTTGCACCCTTCATCACAATATCCTCCACCTCAGCCCCAGTGACTTCAGTGGTATCTTTTGGTAGCTTGACTTTCTTGCTCTAACTGGCCTCTCTCCTGCCTTCTCTGAGAGCATACTCAGAAAGCCATAAGCCCCCAGACTCCTTTTGCTCATTCTCCACCACCATCTCTTCTCCAGGGCCCCCACTCATGTTGCCTACCATGAGCCCCACAAGGAGTTCTTGTTGTCACTTCCTCCCCTAAGCCCTCTTCTAAATCTCTCTGTCTACCCAGATTTTCTTTCTGTTAACTTCCACTATTATTGTAGCTTTTTCAAAGATGTGCCATGCTCTCTCCCTCCACTCAACTGCCCCATCCAACTCCCAGAGTACTATTAGCAAGTCTTCCTCCTCCTCAGTACCCTTGACCCTAGATACCTTACACTTGAAGGGCTCCCACTTCATCATCCTAGGCTAGTCACTTCCTTTCCCCATTGTCTCCTTTTCTGCAACTCTCAGTTGCACTTCCATATCTCTAGTCCTGAAGGAAGTTCCTTCCTATAGCTGAAAACCAATATCAATGACTTCACTATACTCCCTCATCACCTTTCCAACCCTGTCCTTTATCTCCTCCATTGAAACTGTGGGGACTTCCTTGACCATCAGATGCATCACCCAGAGGTCCCAATGAAGACACCAGGCCATTGAGATGGCAATCTCACCCACTTGTATTCTCTTGGCCACTGTTGCCACCATATGCTCCTCCTTAATAAACCCAACTTCAACTCCCTCCAGACCTTTCAAAAATTTTACTGATGCCACATTACTCAGCTGCCTGCCCAAGAGCACCAACACCATTCTAGCCATTACTGCCAGCCCCTAGAAGCTCAGTGTGATAGTGAATTCCAAAATAGATTTCTTGAGTAATGGTGCCACCACTAGTCCTGTTACACCATCAGCCAGGTCTCTCTTGTGCATCACCCTCAAACCGTTAGCCACCTCCTTGGCTCAATCAGCAGTTACATCATCTTTTTTTTTCCTGAATCTCAGTCCCACTGTTATCAGTAGTCCCACCACTCCTGCTAGCCCAATCTCTACTGGTCTCTCAAATCCCTATACCTGATCTAGCCCCACTACTCCCACTGGGTTTCCCCCTCACCCCTCCAACTTACTGCCAGCCATTCTTATCACCACCTTCAATCCCATTCTTTACAGCTACTACAAAGCTCACCAGACTCTCACCACTTCTCTCTCCTTCAGCTCCTTGTTCTCCTTCCCCTCTACTTCTACCAGTCACCTTTCCAAAAGATCCCATCCTCAGTCCATACCCTTCTTTTCCTCACTACCACTCGAATACCACACTAGTTTCAGACCCAGTACACCCACCAGGAGGTTGAATTGCTGCCATTTTGATAGTCACTTTCTTCAATAAATTGTTCAAAAAGTGTGTGATAAGTGTGTATAATGTGAGTGGTAGTGGAAGAAGGTGTATAGGCCAAAACCCTCTCCCATCCCCTACTAAGTGCTAATATCTCATTATTCGAGGCTATTAAATTGTCCAGTAGTCCCACTGCTCTAGCTATATATATCAGATATACCAACTTCTACCTCACTAGGGCTGGATCATTGTTTATATATGAGAGCACACCTATGCATCAGATTACACTGGAACTGAATAAGAACTAGCTCTCTGAACTTCAAGTAAAAGTCTGAGGCAAAAGAAAAACCTCTTAATCAGTTAATGACCTAGGTTCCTTAAATAATATGGTCTTTATTTCAGCTTGGATTATCATTACTTCTTTAAATCTGTTACTTATTCTAATAACAGAAGTCATTTAATAAATCAGACAGATCATTGAGTGGTATCATCTGGTCATTATGCTATACTATTGATATTATCATCTGATTGTAATAGTAATAGAGTTCATAATCATTACTCTATATTTTAATGTTATCAAATGTGATTTTTTTCATTTTTTTTCTATAGGCCAAAGCCCCATTTATTACTTGTTTAAACATTCCATTTGTCCTCTTACTACACTGATAGCCCCAGCCCTCTTCCCTCTAATCTACTTCCTTACTTACTCACTCTTCCACCCCCACCCTCTCAAATACTATCTCATTACTGACCACCCTTACTCTGCCCCTACTCTTACTATAGATAACTTCTACTAACTTCTGATAGTACCCCCCCCTGTAGCCCCATTCTCTCTGCCACCTCACCAGAATATCTCCCATCAGCCATTGCCATCTCACCATCTTCTCTCCTGAGGTCATCTTTCTGCCCTCCTCAAATACTGCCTGCCAGTGGCCTGCTAGCACTATCCACACTGCAAGAACTCACCCCAGAGTGAACCACCCATTCTCAACCACTCCTAACATTCTTGCCCTAAGTATATCCTACCTTTCCTATACTTGCTCCCACCAGGTGCTGCCCACCTCTCTCTAAATCTCTGCCAACACCTCACACTCCCCCAATCAATGCTCAGGAGTCTGCACCACTCCTCCTATCTGTCCAACACCAGCACACTCCTCACACTCAAAGACCCCTGCCACTATTAAGTGTCCCAACCTATAGTTCAGTATAATATTCCTCCTCATTTCCCTCCACCATACTACCCAGAACTTCAGGGAATCCACTTCTTCACCTTAGCCCCCCAAGCCCATAGGTCTGACCAATTCTACTCTTCTCCAATTCCTACTCTTTGCCACCCTTCTGGCCAGAGATTCTGGCCTAGACCACATTGACTCTCCACCCCTACTCCTAGATTGAAGTCAATTGCTGGGGACCCTTCTAGCAAAAGTCTATACCACTGCTACATACCCAGGCCCCAGCATTTCTCTGCCATATTTCTCTCCCATTGAAGACCAATCTGATGTACCCCTTTGACCACCCCCTACCAGAATTCATGATATTGCAGCCTCTGACTACTGCCACAGCTAAACACCTCCAACAGATCTCCAGATAACCCCTGTGGGGTGTATCTTACTTCCCACACCCTCTGCATTAGGGAGACTGACCCCCCCCCCCTCTCAATACCACTGCTCTTTGAAGCCACCATGCTTATAAATAGCAAAGCTTCTTGAGGAAGTCTACCAGACCAAGAACATCTCGTTTCACAGGTAGAGAAAGTACCTTCCAACTGATCTGACTTTGCTTGCCTGCCCAGACCAGTCCTTTGCTAGCTTAAGTAACCTCTTCACTACTCATGTCAGAAATTCTAAATGGCATGCCAGGTACCATAGCTTTGGTAGCTAGTAAACATTCAGAATCACCACTCTCTCTGCCAGAGAGATGTACTGCTCCCCCCCAGCTTTTTGGGAAGTCCCCCCATATCTGCACCCTCACCTCCCACCACACTTTCGGCAGCACTGATCCATATACTGAGAAGAATATACCCAGGTATCAAATTGCCTCTCCCACCAGCACTACTGATCCAATGATATCACCACCAACTATGCCATTCCCCAGCACTATTGTCTCACACTTATGCCAGTTCAGCTTCTGGCCAGAGCAACTCTTATACCAGCCAACCACCTTCTTGAGTTCCCCCACATCCTGGACAGAATCCAGACCAACTACTATATCATCAGCAAAGGCACCCACCTTCCAGTTCACCCCCAATATAGTCAATCCTCCAATCTGCTACCTAATCCTATCCAGAAGCAGCTTCAGTGACAGAGTATACAGAATTGGAGACAGAGGGTCCCCTTGTGGTATCCCTTGCCCTAATGTGAATAGAACTCCTTAATGACTATTCACTATTATGGCAGCCCTGCTCTCCTTCAGTAGTTGAATAATGGCCTGACCTAGTCCCTCTGGGATCCCAATCCTCACCAAGACCTTGCCCAGCCACACATGATGTACTCTATCATATACCTTCTCCTGATCCAGGAAGACTAGCCTCACATCCACCCCTGCACCCCTTGCCCCTTCAAACCATCTCTGATCAGCCTCTTACTAACAAAACCTCACTGTTCTTCCCCAAGAACTTGTTGTGCCACTGCTTGTAGACATGCCACCAGTATCTTCATTACCAACTTCCAATCAATATCTAACAGCATTATCAGTCTCCAATTCTTCCAGTTTTCTCTCAGTCCCTTGTCCTTATACAGGAGTGCCACCAACTCTAGCTCTTGCCCCCCTAGCCATTTTCCTGAATCAATCACAACCATATACATTTCTTTACTCCTTGAGCACCTCTTCAATTTCTGCTATCCTCTTTCACAAGTCCCATAGCAGACCATCCTCCCCTGGTGCCATCCCATTCTTCATAGCTGACAGCACCCCCATGATTTTCTTAAGGTTAGTCAGATCCTCCATCCCCTCCACCATTGGGTTGGTCCACTCCCCCAAGTACCCCTTAATAGTCTGTCCATCCTCCCCACCCTTCTCCTCACTCCACAAGGTTCCCTATCTCCTCTGAAGCGACCCCAGGATATTCTGCACATCTATCACTATTATTCCATCCTCCCCTATAATGCCCTCCCATCTCTGCTACTCCTTGCATGCTCTGAGAAGTCTAGTAAGATACTTTATAGACCTTTTTTT
>RQIL01043602.1:0-15008 GCA_003951145.1 Jimgerdemannia lactiflua | reverse complement strand
ATCAAATTTGAATCCAATTCAATTTGATTTAAACTTCAATTTGAATCTAATTTTTTTTTGAAAATTCAATAACTTGATCAAAACATATTCAAATTTAATAAGTTTAGCTTATTTAATGTACCTTATATGTAACAGTTCTGGTTTCTTAAATGAGGAAGTGACTAAATTCTAGAGGTTCAAAGTAGCTCAAAGAGTTACTAAAAGTTCAGGAAGTTCTTGTAAATTCTGAGAGAAAATATTCTGAGCTTTATTCAAGAGAACAGAGAGGATATTTATACAAGATCTGAAAGAAGGATCCGAAAGGATCTAAGAAATCAATGGAAATGCCAAGAGGAAAGTTCTTGACAAAGATGACAAATAAAGTTCTGCAATGTTCCATGAAGTTCTGTGACTAGCTAAGACTGGAACAGAAGTAACAAGAATGTTCTAGCTGTGGCTTAGTGCCAAGAAAGGATTTCTAATCATTCAGAAGGTGCCAGAAGGTTATGGAAAGTACTAGAAAGATAAAGAAAAGAAATAAACTATACTAAAATGTTACATCTCTTCCTTCTTAAGAATCAATGTCTTCATTGAATTCAGAAGGTAACACAAGAAAATAAAACAAAAAGGAAATATAAATAAAATATATTGGCTCATTGGTAAGGACCAGCCAATCTTGTATAAGGCAAGGGCCAAAGTATCATCTTGATCAGATGAGAACTGGTTCAAACCTCATTAGTTGCAGAGTTTACAGAGTTCTTCTGTAAGTCTTATTGCTAATGCTATATCCCTTAAAGTGCCCCAATGTGTAATGTATCTGATCAGTACAGTATGTTGTCTACTATCCAAGAGGAGAACCTCACAGATAGTCAATGAGTTCCTTTTTGCTCAAACTCTTGAATGAGGTCTTAGGAGTTCTTGAGATTGGCAGCAGGTTCCCAGGTAGCATCATATTCAGGGTAGCCCATCCACTTGACTAGGTATTCTGTGCAATGGTATCAGACTCATTTGTCTAAGATTTTCTTGACTTCATACTCAATGTGGTCTTCAACCATAACTGGTGCTGAGGGTGTCAGAATTCGGCCAGGGTAAGGGGGTGACTGGTTCCAGGCCTTAAGTTGTGATATATGAAATACTGGATGTATTCACATGGTTGATGGTAGGCTAAGACAGTAAGAGTAGGTAGAGACTTGCTCAGTGATCTTGAAGAGTCCAAGGTACTTGGGTTGGAATTTGGCTGACTGGCAGTTGACTTGAGATTGGGCTTTGATATTGTTAGCTTTGAAGAGAACCATATCTTCAATAGTATATATGACATTATGCTACTTATTGTCTGCATACTTAGCTTGATGTTGTTGAGCCTTTTGCAGGTTTGTGGTCATGATCTTGAGAAGTGAATCCATTTTGTCGATAAGGTTCTGAGCAGTGGGGACTTGTGTGTGACTAGATTGTTGGAATGAGACTAGACTTGCAGGGGTCTCGGGGTTTTGACAGTGTAGTAGCTGATAAGGGGAAAGACTAGTAGATGATTGGACTGTATTGTTGTAGGCAAACTCAGCATAGGTCAGATAGTGGTCCCAATCATCTTGCTCATAAGACACATAGTTACTAAGCATTTGTTTAAGTATTCTGTTCATTTGCTCAGTTTGTCTATCAGTTTGAGGGTGGAAGGCAGTGGATATAGCGATCTGAGTTCCAAGAGTCTTGAAGAGCACTTGTCAGAAGTGACTTGTGAATTTGGAGTCATGGTCACTGATAATTACTTGGAGAAGTCCATATTGGCAGAAGACAGACTTAAAGAAGATTCTTGCAATTTCAGGAGCAGTGACATTAGTTGTGGTTGGCTCAGTAATTGTGATCTTGGTCAGACAGTCCACAAATATGACAATTGCATCATAGCCTGATTTGGTTTATGGGAGTTATATAATGAAGTCCATTGTGACTTGTTCGAACTTCTTGGTTGGAATTGGCAAAGGTTTCAGAAGACCAGCAGGTATTTGGTTGTTTGACTTGTTCTTTTGACAAAGATCGCAGCTTTGAATATACTTCTTGATTTCCTTGAGCACATTGGGCCAGTAGTAGTCTCATTGAATATTCTTGATGGTCTTCTCAGTTCCAAGGTAACCAGCTAGTGGGGAGTCATGATGTTCATGAGGAATCTTGTATCGTAGTTCAGGGTTGGCAGGAATATAAACCTTGTCTTGATAGTACATGAGGTTGTCCTTGAGAGTGTACTTTTCCTTGAATTCCTTGGTATTCTTTTGTAGAACCAGAGAGTCTTGTTCGTATGCCATCTTGATCTGGTTAAGGAATTCAGGTGCCATGGTGACTTGTAAAATGGCAGCAAGGTCAGACCTTCTTGAGAGCGCATCTGGTACAACCAGAGTTTTGCCAGGCTTGTAGATGATATTCAGGGTAAAGGTCTGAAGTAACTGACTCCACTTGGCTTGTTGACAGAAAAGGGTTGGTTGGGTATTGATGTACTGAAGGGATCTGTGATCTGTGATCATGTCAAACTCAACTCCTTCTAGGTAGTGTCACCAGGTTTTGAGGGCATGAATGATTGCCAGGAGTTCTTTTCATGAGTTGCTAGCTTTTGTTCTGCAGGAGACAATTTCCTTGACTTGAAGGCAATAGGTCTGTGTCCTTGTCCATTATCTTGGGAGATGACTGCACTAATTGTGAAGTTGGATACATCAGTAGTGACAGTGAACTTCAAATTTGGATCCATGTTTCTAAAGGGGTCAGGCAGTTCTTGAGTTCTTGAAAAGCTTGTTGACAGAAGGTGTCCCAGATGTAAGGAACATAGTGGTCAGAGTTGGGTTCCTTTTGCAGGAGGTTTGTTAAAGATTCTGCTATATCAATGGCTTGTATTTTCCTTGGGTCTACTTGAATTCCTTTGGCTGATACAATGTGTCCAAGGTATTTGACTTGATCTTTGAAGAACTCACACTTCTTAAGCTTTGTATAAAGCTTGTGTTCATGGAGGATCTTGAGGACTTGTTTGATATGTTTGAGATATTCTTCTTCAGTACCACTGAAGATCAGGATGTCATCAATATACACAAGCACAAAGATATAGAGCTGATCCTTGAAGACAGTTTGCATGAGATCTTGAAAGATTGCTGGTGCATTGGTGAGGCCAAAGGCTATGACTAAAAATTCATAAAGTCCAAAGAGTATCATGAAGGCAGTCTTGGGTATATCTTCTGGCTTGATTCGAATTTGGTGATACCCAGAGGTCAGATCAATCTTGGTGAAGTATTTGGCATTCTTGAGAGCACCAAAGATTTGGTCAATGAGTGGTAGTGGGTAATGATTCTTGACAGTAATCTTGTTGAGTGCACAGTAGTCTATGCATATTTACAAGATATCATCCTTCTTCTTGACAAACAGGACTGGGGAGCCAAAGGGTGACTTGTTTGGCTGAATGGCTCCTTGCTTGATGAGTTTATTGAGCTCCTTCTTGACTGCTTCAATTTCAAGTGGTGATATGTGATACATCTTCTTCTTAGGTATAGCCGCATCAGGTACTAGCTTTATTTCATGATCATGGTCTCTTGAAGGTGGTAGACCAGGTAGCTTGTCCAGGAAGACATCCTTGTACTTGTTTAGCAGTAGTTTGCACTTTTACTAATTGACAGCTTCTTGTCTTCTTTCTTGGGTCAGATCAGTGCAACAAAGGTACAGGTAGCTTTCTTGAGGACCTTCTTGAACTGAATTGCAGAGAGGGTCGCAATCAGAGTTTTTGTCTGAGTCTTGTTTAGCTTGATGGTAATGTTGACTCCATCTTGAACTAGGGTAACTTCATTCTTGGTCCAGTCAATGTGTGGGTTGTGTCATATAAGCCAGGGCTTGCCTAAGATCAGGTCATGATCTCCTAGGGGTGCTACTTCGAAATCTAGATGTTTCCAGTACTTCTAAATCTTCAGGGGAAGCTTGGCAGCAATTGAGTCGATTTGTAGTGTGGTGCTATCAGCAATGACAACTCCACCATTCTTGCTGGCTGGCTTGGTGAGAATCTTGAGCTTGTCAATGAGGTTCTTGTTGATGAAGTTTTCAACAACTCTGCTGTCTATGAGGACATCTAGTTCTTGACCTTTGACTAGACCTTTGAAGATGAGCATTGAGTTGGCTCAGTTCTTAGCTATGCTAGCAACTTGATCAGTGCTACCAAAGCCTTTCTGATCTTGCTTGGTTGGAGACAACTTAGTGACTTCCTTGATGGCAGGCAGGGTGGCTTGCTCCAGAATGAGCTGTGCAATTCTGTCACCTTCATTGACAGTGTAAGGTTGCCAGTGACACCTTCTTCCACTATCACTCATGTTACACAAATCCTTTGCACAAACCTTGAGCAGTTTATTGAAGAAAATGACTATCAACATGGCAGCAACTCAACCTCCTGGTTGGCATACTGGGTCCGACACTGGTGTGGCGTTCAGGTGGCAGCAAGGAAAAGAAGGGTATGGGCTTGGGATGGGATCTTTTGGGAAGGCAACTGGTGGAAGGGAAGCTGATGGCAGGCAAGGAGAGGAAGGAGAGGGGAGTGGCAAGGGACCAGTGAGCTTTGCAGCAGCAGTGAAGAGTGGAGCAGGAGGAGATGGAGATAAATGGCAGAAGGTTGGTGGACCGAAGGGAAAGCTGAGTGGGAGTAGAGGAGCTGCACCAGGCGTAGGGGTGAAGGGAGGGGCTGGGGGGAGTGGTGTGACTGCTGATAACAGCGGGACTGGCAATCTGGAAAAAAAAGGAGATGTGACTGCTGATCGATCCAAGGGGGCAGCTGAGGGATCATCGGTGACATGCAAGGGGGACCTGGCTGATGGTGTAATGGGGCTGGTGGTGGCACCATTGCTCAAGAAGTCTATTTCGGAATTCACAGTCACGATGAGCTTCCGAGGGCTGGTGGTGACAGCCAGGGCAGTACTGGTGCTCCTGGGCAAGCAGCTGAAGGATGTGGCTTCCATGAAGTTTCTGAAGGGCCTGGAAGAAGTGGAAGTTGGATTTGTCAAGGAGGAACAAGTAGTGGCGGCAGTGGCTCAGGGGATGCGAATTGGTGAGGTCACCATTCCAATGATGAGGTGCCTGCATTGGGACCCGAGAGTGGTGCATCTGGTAGTCAAGGGAGTTCTGATAGTATCAATGGAGGAGACGAAGGATAGAGTTGGAAAGGTGATGTAGGAGTATGGTAAAGTGGTGGATATTGGATTTCAGATGTGGGAGGGGACATCATTCCACACTGGAGATGTAGAGGTGCAGTTGAGAGTAGCTGGGAAGGAGGCAACCGGAAAAGGAGGGGACTGGCCCAGAGTACTGAAGTGGGAGCCCTTCGAGTGCAAGGTATCGAGAGTCAAGGGTTCAGAGGAGGAGGAGGAGGACCTGCTGACAGCACTGTGAGAGTTGGAGGGAGATATAGAGTAGAGGGAGAGAGCATGAAAAGCCTTCGAGAAGGCCACGATGATGGTGGAAATCAATAGGAAGATGATTCGAGTAGACAAGTCGATATGGAAAAGGGCCCAAGGGAGGAAGCAGCAACAGGAGCTCCTTGCTAAGATTGGAGCAGATAATAAGAAGGAAGGGGCAGAGGCAACTATAGTAGAGAAGGGTGGGCAGAAGGGGCCTGAGGGTTCCATGTTCTCTGAGCATGCCCCACAGCAGAGAAGGGCAGATGCTGAAGAAGATATTTTCTTTGATAACTGGAGGCCAGAGAGTGATACTGATAGGAATAAGGAGAATGTGAGGTTGGAGGATGCCATTGGAGAAGTAGGGGCTGAGGTGGAGGACGTGGTTATGAAGGGTGCAAAGAATGTCAGATTTGGAGTCCCGGAGTTGGCCTTGGGGGGCCAGGTAGTTGGGGTGACTGGAGAGAGCCTGGTGGATGCATCTGATGAGGAGTGGGATGAAGCAGCCAGTGCCAGCCTGGATGGAGTTAAGATGGTGGGGAAGAGAGCGATGACTCCAGGAGGAGAGCATGTGGGGGAGGGGCCCTGGCTGCACAGATTGATGAGAGATTTGGTAGATGAGGAGTTGGGCGATATTGACTTTCGACTGCTGAGTGAGAAGGACTGGAGCGACATTCTGTGTGGTGTTGGAGTGGTAGGAAAGTTGGCGACAATATACTTGACAGCACTGTTGGAGGATGAGGTGTATGAGGTGGATGCCACTAGGGAGGAGGAGATGAAAATGGAGGCACGTCGGATGGTGATCGAGGGGTGGAAGGCTTGGAATGGCGGTGGAATGTGGGAGGAGGTGTGTGCAGATTATAGATCAATAATGGAAGAGAAGGACACAGAGAATGTTCAGGAGATTCTGGGGGTGCTGGAGGCTAAGGAGAGAATGGAGCTGGAAGCTGAGAGAGAACTGGATTTGTCTAAGATGGATCAGGATATAGAGATCTAAGTTGGACCCATAATGCTTACAAACTTTATTTCCAATATGAACAGTACAACCAATATTCTATCACTCAATGTCAATGGCCTGAGGGGATCAGAGAGGCATCGGAACATTTTTGCATGGCTTAAGGATTCTGAAGCAGATGTTTTTTTACTGTAGGATGTGAGATGTGAAGATGAGGTAGACAAGATAAACTGGTCAAGAGAATGGGGAGGGGCAGCAGAATGGAGAGGGAAGGTTGGGATCCTGATAAGGAAAGGCAAAGGGGAATTGCAGGACACTGGCAGGTGGAGTGATCACTTGCTGTGGGGAGTATGGATAAGGCCAGGGTGGGGGCCATTAGTGGTGGGCTCTTGTTACTGTCTGGCAGAAAGGGGAGTCAGAATAACTTGGATCGAGGGGTTGCTAGACAGTGGGGCTTTGGTGGAGGCTGGAGTTGATATACTTGGAGGAGACTTCAATATGGTCAGGGACATTGCAGTGGACCGCTCTGATGGTGGACTAGCTGAGATGAGTAGAAGTGGGGGGTTGGATAGATGGGAGGAGATAGAGAGATTGGGTGCACTAGGAGATGCAGGGCACCAGAAGTGGGGGAATCGAGCAGTCTTTACCCACTGGGTACAGGGGCTTGGAACAAGGATTGACTGGATTCTCACAGCTGACTGTTGGGGAATGGATGTCTGGATGGAATTGGAGCTACTGTGGTGCCCCTGGTCTGATCACTGGGGGGTGGTGGGCTGGGGAACATTCGGGGGGAGTGGGGATAGGCCTGGACATTGGTGACTTAACTGTGCATTGTTAAAAGACAAGGGGGTATGGGATTAGTGGGGGGTAGAGGTGACAGACAATATTGCAAGCTGGCGTAGGGATGGCATAGGGATAGGGGATCAGTGGCTGAAGCTGAAGGCTGCTGCACAGGTGTTTTGGGGAGAGATGGGGAGAGCCAAGGGGGGACATAGAAGGAAGCAGATGACAGAAGTCTCATGCCGATTGGAGGGGCTCCTGTTGGCTGCTGCAGGGGGTCGGGAAGGTGCTGAGGAGGAAGAGGAAGAGTGGAGAAGAGAAAGAGTGATGATGGAAATTGAAGAGCTAAAGGCTGCCATAAGGGAGGATGAGGAGAGGCAGGTGCAAGGAATGATAGTGAGATTGAGGTGGCAAGGGGTGGAGGAAGGAGAAAGGCCCACAAAGTATCTCACTAGGATTCTGAGAGCACACAAGGTGAGGCAGAGGTGGGAGGGAATTATAGGTGAAGATGGCAAAATGGTGGCAGGGGTGCAGGGCATCTTGGGCTCACTCAAGAAGAGGTGGGGCACCCTGTGGAGTAAGGAGGAGGGAGGGGAGGATGGACAGACTATAGAGAGATTCCTAAAAGAGTGGACACTGCCGGCAGCTGAGGGGTTAGGGGATCTGACCCACCCTATTCAGGAGGAAGAAATTTTGAAAGTGCTGTTGGCTACAAAGAATGGGACAGCACCAGGGGAGGATGGGCTGCCCTGGGACTTTTGGAAGAAAATGGCGAATATTGCAGAAGTGCTTGGGGAGATGAAGGAGATGTGTGAAGCTCTCATCGATTCCGGTAACTGGCTAGGGGGACAGGAGTTGGGACTTGTGGCTCTTCTCTACAAGGATAAGGGGCTGCGAGAGGACTGGAAGAACTAGTGATCTATCATGCTTTTGGATATGGACAGGAAGTTAATAACTAAGATACTGGTGGCACATCTACAGGCAGTTGCACAACAAGTCTTGGGGGAGAAACAGCATGGATTTGTAGGTGGTAGACTGATTTGAGATGGTACAGCATGGGTGCATGGTATCATTGAAGGGGCAAGAGCCACAGGGGTGGATGGAAGGTTGGTCTTCTTGGATCAAGAGAAGGCATATGACAGAGTGCACCATGTATGGTTGGAGAAAGTAATGGTGAGGGTTGGCATTCTGGTGAAGCTGGGAAGAGCTATTATACAGATGCTGGAGGGTAGCAAGGCGGCTATAATAGTGAATGGCCATCAAGGAGTACCATTTCCATTGGAGAGAGGTGCCGCAAGGGAACCCTCTGTCTCCTATTTGTTGTGAACTTTAGGAGGAATAGAAGCAATTTATTTATCACTCAAGTAATGCGCTTTTACACGTTTGTTGATAATGTCACCCCAACGCCACTGTGCCACAAATTATCTATATCAAGTGCTATATCAAGTGCTATATCAAGTTGCAATCTGTAATCTCAACACTCCCGCTCAATGAGATAAAGAATGCAAACAAAACATTACCAATGGGATGCTATCTAGATGACCGAAAAAGGTCGAAATTCCCTGCTTATAAGTATAAAAATAGGTAAGAGAAGTAGTGAAAAATGGAAATCCTGAGCAATGTTATAGGTTCCCATCACAAATATTTGCCATAACACTCATTCTATCTATTGTTTCGCTATAATATTTATCTTTACCTGTTGTTTGCTGTAATATTTATTTTTACCCATTGTTCGCCATAATACCCATTCCTTGCATGCAAAAATCAAACTTTGCCTTTGGAAGGGCCTTTGTTAGCAAATCTGCCGCCATTTGCTCCATAGGGATGAATAACAGGCATATAGCCTCGTTTTCAATACATTCTCATATGTAATGGTGCTGCATATCGATATGCTTGGTCCTTGCATGATGTATAGGGTTCTTTGCCAAAGCAATGGTGGATTGGTTGTCCTGTCATATAGTCATAGATTCTTGAGAGAATCCCAGATCCTTTAGTAGTTCACAAAGCCAGATGGCTTCCTTCATCGCTGTAGACAACACTTGATATTCCGCTTGTGTAGATGACATCGCTACTGATGATTGCTTATGAGTTTGCCACGAAATGGCTCCACCATCATCGAGATAGAAGAAGTATCCTGTCATAGACCTTCGGTCATCCAAGTCCCCAGCCCAATCAGCATCAAACGCACCGGAAAGGCTTACAGTAACAGTACTCCCGCTTAATCTTTTAACTCCTTTATCACCCAAATTGAGCGTATAACTCTTTGTACCTTTAATGTATCTGAATATGTGCTTGATTGCTATCCAATGCGAGTTGTCATAGCATGATGCATATTGCGCCACTTTGTTAATTGTATATGATAGGTCGGGTCTCGTCCCGAGCATTAGATACATAAGGGATCCTACCACTTGTCGATAGGGAATATCGTTGTTGTCAGGTGTATCAGACTTCTTTAATCTCACAGACGTCTCCATTGGTGTTCTGACTGGCTTGCACTCACTCATGCTGAATCGCTCAAGTATTGTCTGAATGTAGGCTTTTTGGCTTAGGTGTATAGTATGCGCACTCCTGTCATGTATGATGGATATCCCCAAAAGGAAAGACACATCACTCAAATCTGTCATCTTGAACTTCTTGCGTAGTGCCGTCTTTACTTCATTGATCTCACTTGTCGTCTCAACCAGAATGATATCATCGCCCCAAATTCCCAGGTACACCATTCCTGAGGATATATGATGAATGTATATGCATGGGTCTGCTTCACATCGTTTGAACCCATTCTCTTCTATGAGATAATCGTCGATTTTTCAATTCCATAACCTCGCCCTCTGTTTTATGCCATAGAGGCCTTTGCATAGTCTGCATACTAACTCCTTCTTATTGTCATAGAGTTCGTATTCTTGTGGTTGAAGAACATATAGTTCAGTATCCACGTCTCCATTTAGGAAGGCTGTCTTAACGTCCATTTGATATATCTCATAGTCATACTTGGCTCCGATCGCAAGAAGTATTCTAAGCGAAGTAAGCTTAAATACTGGGAAAAACATCTTGTCGTAGTCGACTCCAAAGTCTTATGAATACCCCTTTGCCACAAATCAGGCCTTGTATCACTCTATGCTGCTGTTGCTATCACGCTTGATTTTATACACCCATCGGAATCCTATGGCTTGTTGATTCACCAGGAGAGGGACTAAGTCCCATATGTCGTTCTCGATGAGTGAGTTATACTCCTCATCCATAGCCTTTTTCCACTCCTTTTTATTGTTCGATTGAATGGCTTCATCATAGTGTGCCGGTTCACCAGTCATTGCTATGTAAGCGCATTCGCAGGTGTAGTTCACATGATTTTGTTTGTGATGAGATGACTTGGGTGGGTCCCAGTAATTTCCCAGATCCACTTGGACTTCGTTATCTATCCCAGATTTGCACTTTTTCTTATCCTTTGGAGAGATGTCCTCTTTGTTATCCAAAATCTCCATAATTCTCGGTTCAGGGGGTCTCATAGGTACTTGCGCTATTGATCTCGTAGACATAGGTTGTACTGTTGTTGCCGGAATCGTTGGTGTAGTTGCGTTCACCATCGGCATAGTTCCACTTGCTATTGGATTGATTACAGGTATAAGAATTTCCATGCGAATTTCCTTTGCTTTCTCTTTGAACTGAACGTTACGAGAGATGACTATATCGTGCTTTTGGGTGTTCCACAACCTATACACTAATCTGTCATATCCAAGGAATGCTTATCTGCTTTAGGCTCGAATTTTCCTCTATTTCTACCTTTATTCAATATGTAAGCCTTGCTTCTGAATGTCTGTAAGTGCAAGACATCGGGCTTGGATCCACTCTACAGTTCTTTAGGTGTAAGGTTATCATCCTTAGACTGTATGTCACTTTCTTTACTTAAGGCTCGATAAATGCATCAATTGCATATATACACCACTGTGTTCAATGCTTTGGCCCAGAAGAATTGCAGCAAACCAGCTGCATTCATCATTGTTCAGGCCATCTCAATGATCATTCGATTGAACCATTCCACCATGCCATTTTGTTGCGGAGTATAGGGAGCCATTCTAGTATATCATATTCCATGCTCTTTTAAGAATTGTTTGAAGGACTTGTTTATGTATTCTGTCCTGTTATCTGAGCATAGCATCCTTATCCGACATTTCGTATGATTCTCCATACTCGCCTTGAATTCTTTGAATTTTTCGAATGCTTCGCTCTTTGCTGAGAGGAAGTATACATGAGCTTTACGAGTATAGTCGTCTATGAAAGTAATGAAATACTTCTTCCCAGAATGTGATGATGTATGCATGGGACCACAGATGTCCGTATGTATAAGATCGAGTATACCGCTCACTCGTTTCGTCCATTCCTGAAAAGACCTTTGAGAAGCCTTATTTGCTGCACAGTTATCGCAAAAGAAATTCGGAGATGTACAGTTCGGCAATCCTTTCACCAAGCTATTTCTCATCATCCATTCTAAGCTTGTCTGGCTGATGTGTCCTAACTGTTCATGCCATACATGCCAGGTGTCGTTTGTTATTGCGGAATGTGCCAATGTACTGTTCGGCATTCCATTGATTGCATAAAGGTTCCCTCTTTTCGATGCATACATTAATTCCTTATTGTTCTTTAGATCGATTACTGTTATGCCATTTAAATGTATGTTAACTCCTTTGTCTCCTCGGGCCATCATTCGTTCTATCGAGAAGAGATTTTTACCTATATCCGGAGCATATAGTATGTCTGCAAAGGTGCCTGATGGTTCTTTGACCTTTCCATGTAAGTGTATACTGATATTTCCTTTGCCCTGAGCATAGATCACATTGTTGTCACCTAGTTTGATAGGTATGGGATGTTCAAACTTCTTGTATATAGAGAACCACTTGTGGTGCGCTGTCATATGTTGCATTGCGCCGGAGTCCATAAGCCAAACTTCTTCGCTGCACATGTTAGTGCTCGTGCTTATGTTTGCATATTGACAGCTCTCCGCCTCTGCGAAGAACATCCTGTTGCCACTCTGATTGTTGGTGTCCATGACATTTGCCTGACCACATTGGTCTCTCTTTTCTTTCTTCTTTAGATTGCAGTCTTGGATGTGATGTCTGGGCTTATCACAGTAGAAGCACTTACTGCTGAATTTGGTGTATTGACCATCTCATTGTCCATCGCATTGACCTTGTCCTTTGCTTGGCTTTCCTTTGCCTCGACCATGCACACCATAGAATGCTTTCTCGTCATAGTCTTCGTTTGCGCCATTGTTCTGCCTCGATTCATCGTTTAATAGGCTCGTGATGATGTGCTTGTAGTCCGAAAGCTTATCGAATTCCCGCATAGCAGATACGACCACGTTATACATATCTGGAAGGCCTCGTATAAGGGCCAGGACCTTGTCTTCCTCCCTGATGAGGTCTGCCAGCATAGAAAGTGAGTTCACCTGATTCGTCAGATCATTGACGTGGTTGGCATATTCTTGAATGCTCTCCTTGGGCTTCATCTGTAGAGTAAATAATTGTTCCTTCAGGTGGAATCTGTTGGATGCGGATGCTTGTTGCTGGTGATTGCATAGAGTCTCCCAGGCTTCATTTGCCGTTATAGCGTTTATAACAAGTTTCATTTGCTCATTCGATAGAGTGAACATGATCTCCCTCAACGCCTTGTGATCCTTTGCTGTGTCATATCTCGTTACTTGTGCCTGTGGCTTCCAATAGTTCTCTAGACCACATTCCTCCAAGAGATTCCTCATATGGTATGCCCATATGGCGTAATCCTTACCATTGAAGATAGGAATCGTCCTTCTTGTCATTGTAGCCGCCACTGGAGCAATCACCGGAGGGACTGTAGTACCCACGCTGGTACTCACTCTGCTTGTGTTACTTGCTGGGCTTGGTGTTGCAGCACTTGAGCTTAGGCTTCCTGAGTTTGACATCTTCATACGTATAGTGTAGCGTATACTAAAGAGGTGTGTATATTATCCACTAACTGGGGCTCATAACCTTTGTTGTGAACTTTAGGAGGAATAGAAGCGATTTATTTATCACTCAAGTAATGCGCTTTTACGCATTTGTTGATGATGTCACCCCAATGCCACTGTGCCACAAATTATCTATATCAAGTGCTATATCGAGTGCTATATTGAGTTGCAATCTGTAATCTCAACACTATTCTGTATGCTCTGTCACTGGAATCGCTTCTGGATAGGATTAGGAGAAGAATTGAAGGGTTGACGGTATTAGGGGTGACCTGGAAGGTGGGGGCTTTTGCAGATGACATGGTGGTCAGTCTGGGCTCTATTCTGGATGTGGGAGAGCTCAAGGAGTCAGTGGGCTGGTATGAAAGATGCTCAGGCCAGAAGCTGAACTGGCACAAGTGTGAGATAGTGGTGCTGGAGAATGGAATTATAGGCGGTGACATCATTGGAACAGTGGTACCTGCAGGAGAGGCAGTCAGATACTTGGGCATCTTCCTCTCAGTATATGGGTCAGTGCTGCCGAAAGCCTGGTGGGAGGGGAAGGTGTGAGCCTGGGGGAACTCACTAAGGGACTGGGGGGGGCGCCATATCTCCCTGGCAGGACGGGTGATGATTCTGAATATGTACTGGATGCCAAAGCTGTAGTACTTGGCATATCATTTGGACTTTCCAGCCTAAGTGGTTAAGAGATTGCTAAAACTGGCAAGGGACTGGATCTGGGCTGGGAGGTGGAGTCAGATTAGCTGGGAGACTCTTGCACTTCCTGTGGAGTGAGGTGACCTTGGACTGGTGGATTTTCCCAAGAAGTTTCACTGCCTGAGAGCATGGTGGCTCCAGAGGGCAGCAATGTTGTGAGGGGGGGGGTTGGGTTCCCCTGATACAGAAGGTGTGAGAAGCGAGATATGCCCCCAGGGGGTCATCTGGAGACCTACTGGGGGTAGTCAGATGTGGTGGCAGTAGGAGGCTCAGATATCGAAGATTCTGGTGGGGAGTGATTGAAGGGAGCCATAGGATTGGACTCTGATGGGAGGGAAATGTGGCCAAGGAACACTGGGGTCTGAGGATGTGGCAGTAGCATAAGCTGTTGCTGGGAGGGGCACCAGTCATTGACTTCTACCTTGGCAATGGAGTGGAGAGTCAGCAGGGCTTTGGCCTGGACCTTTGGCTGGAAGGGTGGCAGGGTGTCAGGATTGGAGAGGAGTGGGACTGGTCAGGCCTATGGGCTTGGGGGGCGGAGGTAAAGAAGTGGATTCCCCCAAAGCTCTGGGTGGTGTGGTGGAGGGTGATGAGGCGAAATGTCATGCTAAACTATAGGATGGGACACTTGGTAGCAGGGGGGAAATTTGAGTGTGAAGAGTGCATGGGGGTTGGGCAGGTTGGAGGAGTGGTGCAGACCCTGGAGCACTGGCTAGGGGAGTGTGAGGTGATGGAGGACTTTTGGAAAGAAGTAGAACAACAGTTAGGAGGGGTAAATAGAGGATGAGTGAGGGGGAGGTGGGATGTACTTAGGGCGAGGGTGCTCGGGGGGATAGGGAATGAGTGGCTCACACTGGGGTGGGTTGTTGCAGTATGGGTGGAAATGGCAGGTCACTGGTTAGCAGTTTTCGAAGAAGGGAGGAGGATGACTCAGCGAGATAAGATGGAGAGGTGGTGGTGGTTGATGAAAGATATATTATCAGGTTGGCAGAGGGGATGAGGAGTTGGGGAGGGGTGCCAAAGGAAGTTAGTAGAGGTCATATATAGTAAGAGTGAGGGCCATGTGAAGGTGATAGGCAATGAGGTAGTGTTTGAGAGGGTGGGGGTGAGAGGGAGGCTGAGTGAAGGTGTGGAGTAGCGAGGAGAGGTATGGGGCTGCTGGTGTGGCATGGGGTCAAGTGTAATGTTTAGACAGGTAATAAATGAGGCCAAGGCCTATAGAGAA